>APFE030442958.1:29162-84536 GCA_000404065.3 Pinus taeda | reverse complement strand
TTTATGTTTTTAATGATTTTAAGATATCTATAAGATATGGGTTTATTTAATTAAAAAAAATAACAAATTTTAGATTAAAACTACATCAAATTAATACTGTGGAATATTACAATTTTGATATGAAATATTTATGTTTTTAAAGATTTTAATATATCTATAATCTATTAATTTTTATTTAAAATAAAAGAATTATTAAAAAAATTGTATTTAGTTTTCTTTTATGATTATTTCATTTTTATTTTGGATCAATTAATGAATTATAATTACATATGTGACATATTTACACATCCTCCCTTGATACTGAAATATAAAATAAAATCTGCAGCACAATAATATTATTTTAGAAAAATACTTATCATTAATAAAAAATACATTTTCATTGTACAATTATATTCAAATTAAATATAATATATTTATATGAAAGCATTATGTTCGACGGTGCGTCAGCCACCCCAATATCGTCCAGCTGACGTCTTCGTGAGCGAGTTGGTCAAGGTCGCTTTCCGATTAGATTTGGTTATGATAGCAGTGTGAAAAGAGACACAATAGAGTGGACAAAGGGGGAGAAACGGTCCAAATATCACATTGAATTAATTATATTATAAATTATAATTATATATATATTATATATATTATATATATATATATTATATTTAAGTTTTACTTAGGCGAGTCAATAGGATTCATTGTACAATAAGATTTTAAATTATTTTAAAATTATTTACGTATATTTTTATAAAATCCAAAATTAAATAAACAATATGACAAATTCCTTTCATTGGCATATAAATATAAAAATAAGATAACAAGTTTATTTTTATGATCCCATCAATTGAAAACTACATATATCTATCATTATTCGTATAAAATTAATTATATTTCAAATCAAATACATAATTATATGTTCATATTTACATCTCACGCAAATTTGTTAAACTTGATTCAAATATATTTCATCAAACATATTGGTTTTGACTAAATACACTTCTTTAAGTTTACATCTCACATAAATTTCCCAATTTATCTAGAAAACTTTTCGAGATAGTCATCACTAACCTTTCCTAACAAGTTTTTTTTATTACCAATTTCAAACTTTTTAGAGTAATGTTGAATTTCTTTAGTTAGTTAATAATCTTTATATATTATTTTTTATTTATAATTAAAAATGTAAAATAAAGGCAGGTTAAAATTTCAAAAAAATATAACTTTATTCTCTTGGTAATTTTCATACTTATTAATTTACATAATTATTATTTTATTTTTAATTAATAAAAGAATTATAAAATTTGTAATAATTGTATTAGTCTTTGTTTAAAGATAAAAGTATAGCACCAACTATACAGTGGAATTTTAGCAATTGATTTGCTTGTTATTCACTATTAATTTAAAATTGACGAATATAAGTTATAATGTTAAATTTTGAAAAATAAATATTTATTTTTCAATATTTTAAAAAAACTAATTTTCAAGCATTTGACTAGAAAAAATTTGATGTTATCGTAACATTTTGAATCACAGATAATTTCCTGATATGGTTGCAAATTGCATGCCAAGAGTCTTACTGCCCACCATAATTTATGCAAGTCTTTGCATAAAAAATGAACAAGAAAAAGATGTAAATAAATAAACTTAGATGAGTTAGTACCCGCCATTATTTGTGTGTTCCTGAACAATTTAATAAAACTTAAACAGGAAGACTTAGTAATAGTTACTACCCACTAAATTTTTTTCAAATATTTAATTTCTCCATTTTAGATACCAATTTATTAGTCCCTAAAAAGACGTGATTCTCACAATAGAATTTTCAATTAACCACTATAACGCTAGCAATGAACTTTACTATTAACTACTATTAATTTAGCATTAATTAATGTAAATTATAATATTTAACTTTGAAAAATAAATATGTAATATTTTTCATAATATAATTTCTAATTTTAATAATATATCGCACTTATTTTCATTTACATTAATTAACCTTGATATATTAATAAACAGATTATTTACTTTTGCGGAAAATTTAAATATACGATACAAATTTAATAATACATTTCAAAAATCAAAATTTCCAATCCCAATAAAATTGAGTTTTTCATTGATGCATTACCAAAGAAAAAAACACAAATAGAACATAAAAATCATAGTAAGTTAGTATAAATATTTTATAAAAAGTTGGAATTGCACAATCTATTATCAATTTTTTTTAATTGTTATCTAACCATTCTCGTAGTTATGGGTTTCAAAAGATCACTACCATGTTCCACCTTATGAACATAGAAGGGATTGAATGTTCTTACAAGGAAAGTTCCTTTTATTACGCAACATATATTTTTCATCAATTATTTAAATCATGTGGTTATATGATTTCATTAATATTTAAAAAAATGTTACGTCTTTTTTTCTTTTTCTTTTTTATTAATGGGGAAATATTTTTTTTAAATAATATTATTTTACTGTGAAATTTTACATTTCAATATGAGGAAATGTATAGTATTTATGTTTTAATAAAATAATAATAATTTAAAAAGTCAAAATTTATTATTTAGTTGAAAACAAAGATATCATATATTACATAATCCATGACAATGTTGTTAAGCCTGTGAGTTGGGCCAATTCATTACACCATTGTAAATTATTAAGTCTTGAAAACCACAAATCTTGACTAACCCGATATCAAAAAATTAATATTAAATTTCTTAATAAATAATCAAATATTTCATTTATATCTTACATTAAAAAATTGATAAACTAATATTTTTTTAATGGAATTGTTAACTCTATTTAAAATTTGAATTAAAATATATCTCCTTTGAATGGGGAAGTAAGAATCACTTATAGATACAATAACCTTTTCCTTAAATTTAAACTTATGGATAAAGTAATTTTTTCTCTGAATTTAAATTACTTTTTAATTTATCTTTAAATTTAACTAATTTAAATACTTAAATTACTTTTTTTTTTTTTCTGATATAAGATTATTTTATTTAAAATTTGCAATGTTTATTATACCATTCATTGAAAAATAATAGGAAACTTAAATATTTTATTTAGATTTTTTAAATGTATTTCTTTTTATATATATGGTTATTTGCCATAGTCGTATGTTTGTTTCAAAGATTAAGCCACACATGTTTAAGTATGAACTAATTCAAAGTGTGAAGCTTTATATATAGAGGGTAGTTTAATTTATAAAAAAAATAGTTTTTTTTACCAAATGCCCCAAAATCCGACAATACAATTTCAAGATTTTATGTTGTTTAAAATGTATTTTTGAATACATAAATGGATTCAACACCATGAAAAACTCCCAAGCATTCAAGTTATGCAAATTAAACAATTTACACTCAAGTTTTAAAAAATCTCTATTAAATTTTGATTATAATTAACCAGAAAAATGTTGTGACAAAGACTATTTAGTCTATAAATTAATCTACACCAATGACATCTCCCACAAACAAAAATCTTGTACACTAATTTAATGCTTACCTTAATTGTGATTTTTATGTATATAATAATTTATTTATTTATAATCCACAATAAAATGTTTTTTTAAACAACTCTATAAGAAAAAGACACTCCCCTCTGTCAAACTTAAAAAAAAAAAACTTTTAAAACACCACATAAATAATATACAATAATATAATATCAGGAGCTTGCATTACGTGTTAAGCGTCATTAACAATGAAAGCTATTGGATAAAGTGAGGTTGAGCTTGTACACTTATTTTCAAATTAAATATAGTATATTTATACGAAAGAAGGTGATTGTTCAATTCTCTAAGAGTCTATCGGTGAGGAGACGGCCGATCATGTCATACACGCTGTCATTAGGTTTGAAGGTGGGTCAGCCGCCCCAATATCGTGCAGCTGACGTCTTCGTGAGCGAGGTGGCCCCGCTCGCCGAAGAGAGAGATGTGGGTCATGGTCGCTTTCCGATTAGATTGGGTTACAATAGCAGTATGAAAAGAGTCGCGATAGAGTGGAATATGGAGAAAATGGGGTGGGATAGATTTATTTTAAATATGGATTTAATGAGTATAGAAAGATTTAATTTTTGACGTGTAATTTTTGTTATGAGTAGATATTATTTAAATGTTTTGTATAAATTTTTTTATCTTTTTTTAAATCTGATTGAGATGAATAAAATTTCAAATTTGATAATCAAAAGACAGCATTACATATCATATTGGATTATAGAATGAGTTTCTAGACTCAATAACATTGAATTATATACATAAAATAAAATTTCAAATTTGATAACAAACGACAACA
Source organism: Pinus taeda (assembly GCA_000404065.3). Taxonomy (NCBI): domain Eukaryota; kingdom Viridiplantae; phylum Streptophyta; class Pinopsida; order Pinales; family Pinaceae; genus Pinus; species Pinus taeda. Next base: position 80,265 of record APFE030442958.1, on the reverse strand, counting down.
TTACACATCATATTGAATTATTAAATGAATCTCTCAACTCAATCCACACCACACACACAAACACATATATAATATATATAAACGTGTCACGTCAAAATAAAAATTATTATTTCAGGATTAAATAAATTTCTGTCTTTTCAGTTATAGATGAACTAATAATAAAATTTCAGTTCAACTCAAGATTTTAACTTATTTTAAAAAGTTATGTTTAATATATTTTTATAAAAAATGAAATTAAATAAAAAACAATAACAAATTCCTTCATTTCACATATAATATTAAAAATAAAATAACAAAATTTCATTACTATCCACTTAAATTCAATTGAAATACACTATATCTATAATTATTTCATATAAAATTAATTATATTTAGAATCAAATACATAATTAAAAATTTATGATGGTGATGGTGGTTAATGTCGGCCGAGACCAAACATTGGTCTATTGGACCTAAAGAAACAGATTATTTATTTTGATTTAAGATTTTATTCTTATGCTCAAAAAGCTTGGAGAGAAGCCTCCCAAGCTCACTATAATTTTGACATTGCAAAAGGCTAGGAAGGTCAGTATTGTAACAAAGATTGTGAAATTGAGATCTAATGTGGTTGTACGCAGGGCACTCTAAGAGGAAGTGGTTTTCATCCTCAATGTTCCTATTCTCACATATTTTGTAGATCCTTTCCATCCATTGTGTTTTAGGAACTGCAAACTCCCTGTTTCACTATGGAGCTCATGAGAATTCGTTCTAATCTTTGCTATATTAATTTTCTTGTTTGAGCTAGTTAAAATAAAGAGATACTTTTGATCTTCTAGGGTGGGGTTGATGACCTTCTTATAGTAACTTCATTTTCTTTTAGCCGCTAAATCTTTCTCAGACCACATTTTCTTTTGAACTTAGAAGTAACAATATCTTTAATGTTATTTTTTGAACTTAGAAGTAACAATATCTTTAATGTTATTAATGTTTTGCAATGCGTCATTCTCGTTGATCTCCCAATAGTTTAACCAGGCCCTTGTGTCTTTATGCCACCCCCGATTGAGCCTTAGGTGGTTTTGGCTAGAATTTAAAGCTAGCTTAGGAAGTCTATGATCGTCTGTGTTATTGAGTTTGTGCTTGTACAGTAGAAACCTAATCATAGCTAGGCTCTCAATAGGGGAAGGACTTGCTTCTATAAGGAGAATAGGATAGGGTGTATTACTTTTATTTTTCAGGTTACAAGTTAGTAGCAATCTTTCTACATGATTCTCTAGAGATACTGCAACCCCAAACCTCATATTTACATCTCACACAAATTTGTTAAACTTGATTCAAATACATGTCCCAAATCATATTGAGTTTGACTCAAATACACTTCTTTACATTTACATCTCAAATATTTTTTCCAATTTATCTAGAAGTCTTCTCCATATAATCATCAGTAACCTTTCCTAACAAGTTTCTTATTACTAACTTCAACTTTTCATAGTAATGTTAAAATATATTTTTATTATTTGATTTTTTAGTGGTTAATATTTTATATTATTATTTTATTATTTCTCAATCATTTATATTTCCTTTTCTTAATATATAATAAAATGTAAATAAAAGACTATCAAAATTTAAAGTAAAAATTAGATCCTTTTTCTTTATACATAAAAAATTAAATAAGAGTTGTTATTTTCTTTTCTGATGTTACATAAACAAAGATTAAATAAATCCCATAAAATAGAATGTATTTTTGTTTTGTATATACAAAAATGTAAAATAAAAGACATCAAAATTTCGAAAATAGATATTGCACCTTTGTAATTTATTCATATTTTTATTAATATAATAATAATATTATTTTTAATTAAAAAGAATTATAGAATTTGTAATAATTTTATTAGTCCTGGCCAAGATAGAAGTATAGAAAATCATAGAAGTATAGAAAATCATAAAGTACGATTATAGAAATCAATTTACTTGTTGTCCACTTTTAATTTAAAATTGACGAATATAAATTATAATGTTAAAATTTGTAAGAAAAAGAAAGTTTTCACTATTATTAAAAAAATTGGTTTTTAGATATTTGGCTAGACAAAACTTGATGCTATTGCAACATTTTGAATCACATTTTTTCTGCCATAATTCATGGATATGGTTGCAATATTCATGCCAAGAGTATAACTGCCCACCATAATTTATACAACTCTTTTCATAAAAAATGAACAAGAAAAGATGTAAATAAATAAACTTACCATGAGTTACTACCCGTCATTGTTTATGTATTCTTGGACAATTTAATAAAATTACTAGTGGTTGAATAAAATTTATGTAAATCTTTAATTTCTCCACTTTAGATGTCAATTTATTAGTCCCTCATTCTAACAATAAATTTCATTTCATTACTTTAATTCTAACAATAAACTTTCTTATTAATTACTATTAATTTAACATTAATAAATACAAATTATAACGTTTAATTTTAAAGTAATCTAACAAAACTTTCTTTATTAATTACTATTAATTACATTAATAAATACAAATTATAACATTTAATTTTTTAAAAATTAATAGGCAATTGTTAATAACAATATTAATAACATAAACTAAACTACATACAACTACCACAATTGTTTTAATTTATATTAATTAACCTCAATATATTAATAAACATGTTATTTACACTTCTAAAATAAATATTTAAATATACCATAGAATTTTAATAATACATTTTCAAATATCAGAATTTTCGACTCCAATAAAACTCAGTGTTTTTCATTGATGCATTACCAAGGAAAAGAAACACAAATATACATAAAATTCATAGAAGATTAGTATTAAATCATTTATAAAAGGTTAGAATTGCATAATCCAATATCACTTTTTTATCCTTATCTAAACATTCTCGTAGTTATGGGTTTCAAAAGATCACTACCATGTTCCACACTATGGACATTCAGGGGATTGAATGTTCTTACGTGAAAATGTTCTTCTTATTACCAAACATATATCTTCATCAATTACTTAAATCATGTGCTTACATGATTTCATTAACATGTATGGTTAACATGACTTTAGCCCAAAGCTTTCATTGCTAATGATGGTTAACACATAATGTGAGCACCTAATATTATAGTATTTGTATATGATTTAGATGGAGAGTCCATTATAGATGTAATGGTGGTTTTGAAAGTTTGTGTAACATCAATTACTTAAATCATGTGGTTACATGATTTCATTAACATGTATGCTTAACATGACTTTAGTCCAAAGCTTTCATTGTTAATGATGGTTAACACATAATGTGAGCACATAATATTATAGTATTTGTATATGATTTAGATGGAGAGTCCATTATAGATGTAATGGTGGTTTTGAAAGTTTGTGTAACAACTAAATACAGTTTCTTATAACTTTGCATATTACATCAAATTAAAAAAAAAAAAAAATTTGATACCTTTTACATTCTCATGATCATAATTATTAATTTCTTTGGAACATACGTATATAAAGTATTTAATTATATTTCTAAAGATAATAGGTTGATCATATATCATGCCAATCACACTTCAATACTCAAGTGAAAGGATATGGATGAAGATACTTTGACTTTAATGAGCGTAACCCTTGAGGGCATGGCTCTCCTGTCTGACATTCACATGTGATCACATGTAGTGAACAACCTTCCCGAGGAGTGGTATTGTTGTATTGTCTCGCCATATGGCTCTTCCTAGCATCATTGAATCTATGTTGTCGATCTGATAGTGGAGAAGGATTAACACACGTTTCTCTAGCCAAGCACCCGCCATTTCTTCTGCATTGCTCTACTGTCATCGAGATTTCTATCGAAGTTCATTGCTACACCTGGAGGGTTTTGGTTTGAATGTGGAGGTGGAGGTGGCACCTCCCGAAGTAGGTATACCTCAACTCTAAGTTTAGTAGTATATTCATTTGGCCTTAGTGTATTACCATCGGATCGAGGGTCTTAACTTCGTCATAACCCTATTGTGCAACCTTGCTTTTAGGTTTAGATTCAGGTGTTGCAGCGATGGTGGTAGGTAGCCAGCACTTTGGAACATTGAATGAAGGTAACTTCTTCGTCACTGTCACGATGAGTTTAGTAATTTCTGGTTATTACAAACTTACTATGGGAGTATTTCTTCTTTCCTTGATTTAGTTAGGACCTGGGCACTAAAACACTTCCTCACTTTGGCAGGCTATAGCCTTGACACAAGTCTGCTTCATACCTAGGTAAGAAACCCCAATTTTTAATTGCGAGAATGCCAATGTTGAGGTAGGGTTACAGATTTTATTACATTCACTAAACTCTGATATGTATTCTTGCAGTTACATGGTCTTATGGATGAATTAGAGTCAGGGTCTGCGGCTATTCAATTCATGAAGGCTTACAGCCAATCGGTTGTATTACAGGTTGGCGCAGAGACTTTAGATAGTCGTTATGTCCTGTTATTATAGGGTTTTGTTGAGGGTTCTTCTCTTAATGGTCTAGGTTAAGCTAAGCATAAATTGTTCATTCTGCATTTTTCTTCTTTGAAGTTGTTCCAATGCCGATTGTCAAGGACGTTTTTATTGTTTTGGTTGTAATCTTCAATGTTTTAAAATGGAAACTGGTTTCAAAGACCTAACTTTTAGTTTATAAGACATCCAAAAGAACCCTTCTTTGTTCTCGCAAGGGTCAACTATGCCATTATGAGGCTTCTCGGATAGGTTTTTGATACATTTAATAATTTATTTTGAAGCTATTAAGTTATGTATTTGGGTATTGCTACAATGGGAATACGATGTAACTTATTTTTTAATACCATTTGCAATATCTCTCTCTCTCTCTTCTCTTCTCTTCTCTCTTCTCTCTCTCTCTTTATCTACTATAATATATTAATTTGTATATACCAATATTCTATATTTATATATATATCAGATTTATGTGGTCTCGACTGAATAATTTGTTGCAATATTTATATCTCACCATTCTATAGTTTATTATATGAAATGACTTCACCAAGGGTTTTGTCTATCATAGCATTTGTATCGAATGATTCTTTATATGACTCAGGTAGTATTTTTGTTATCAGGTGTTCAACCTTTTTGACTGATACTACAATAACATTTATATTTATTCTTAAACCTGATAGAGAGATCATAGCATATCGCCATATTTGAAAATTTCTCTATTTTACTATTCACTCATTGGAATATATATCATGTGTTGTCTGCTATTTCGGTTTTCCACGCAAATAACTCCATTATATTAAATCTGATGCCTATTATATAGTTCAGTTTTACACAAGAGTGAATCCTCTGTTTTATTGGTTTACCTACTTTGTAAATTAAGGATAACCTCTCCAGTGTACCATATGTAAACGCATTCCATACTACACATTTATAGTTCTACAATCTAGAACAAATACACAAACAATACTAAAGCTTACAGGTTTCTCGACTTTAAACACATTCCATACTACACATTTATAGTTCTACAATCTAGAACAAATACACAGACAATACTGAAGCTTAGAGGTTTATCGGCTTACCTACCTGTTCCTTTTAAACATTAATAACAATAGTAATACTTTTCATAAAGTCTCTCCTCCCAGCCACAAGTCTAGTAATCACGTCCAGACTCCCCCCAAGCACTTTCTACCTTCAATGTTGGATTATATCTAGTTACAATTAGTACTATGGGCCTCAGGACTCCTGTCCAACCTCCATCTCAGTACTCCTTGTTCCACTGTATGGAACAACCCTCCAACTGTTTTATTTCACCCAGCTCAAGGATGGGATTTTTTGTTCTCCTCCCCTCTCTATATTTTCCTGTTTAGGTAGAGGGTTCACTGTTTCTTGAGAACCACTTCTTTTAACTAAAACAAATCAATTTCATTTTGTTAAAGTAAAGTTACCAATAATTCAGGTAATCACAAGATAACCATGGTAAATGTTTCTTGGCCTTCCAGCCTCAATCATTTAATGTCAACATTAGAACAATTAAAATTTAAATTAAACATCTATTGAAGAGTTACTTAATAGTTCTCAGTAATTTTTAAATGCCATTTTTGGGGTGTTACATGTCCTACCCCTTATGAGGAACATCATACCTAGTGTTCTCTCTTTCTTCAAAAAAAACAATGTCGAATAAGCCTTTCGCATAAATTCCTCTTCTTTCCAGGTGGCCTCTTTTGGGCCAAAGTGCTTCCATTACACTTTAACCTGGGTAATGGTTCACTTTCACAAGTTAGTTTCTCTCTGATCGAGAATATGAAGAGGTTCTTCTAGGAATTCTCCTTTCGGTTCAACTTGCACCACAGAATAATTCTCAGTTATATTCCATCCTTTCTTTTAAACAAAAACAACATTATATCCGGTCTTTCCTACTTCACTGTTTACCTGAATATTTTCCTAGTCAATAATGTGTTGGGGGTTATACACATACTTTTTCAGTAACGATACATGAAATACATTGCGGACCTGAATGTGGCTTGGTAGTGCAAGCTTATAGGCCACCGTTCTAATTCGTTCCAGAACTTGAAGAGTGCCATAGTATTGGGGTACTAATTTTGCGCAACCCTACCATTGTAATGAAATTTTCGTGGGTTTCACTCTTAAATAAACGTTATCTCCTGGATGAAATTCCCTGTAGGTCCTCTTTTTATCTGCATACATTTTCTGCCTATCTTGGGCCACCCTCAAATTTTGTCGAATCTTCCTCACAGTCTCCTCCATTTCTGCTAGCATGCCAGGACCTAATGTAAACTTATTAACTGGACTATTCCAGTCTATAGGTACTCTGCACTTTCTCCCATACAACACCTCGAAGGGGCTCATTCCTAGTGATTCGTGGTGTCCATTATTATATGCAAACTCTACTAAATGGAGGTAATCCTCCCACTTGTGTGGTTGCTGCATCACAAACATGCGTAGCATGTCCTCCAACACTCGGTTTACCCTTTCGGTCTGTCCATCCGTTTGGGGATGGTAAGCGATACTCAATTGGACCTGAGTTCCTAAACCCAAAAAGAGAGTTTTCCAAAATATGGATGTGAATTTCACGTCCCTATCTGAAATCACTACCTTGGGTATCCCATGGAAGCGAAAAATTTCCTTCATAAATATGTTCGCAATTTCTACGGTTTTGTATGTGGACTTCACTGGTATAAAGTGAGTTGTTTTACCCAATTTATCAACTACCACCATAATTGAATCATGTTGCTTTCTTGTACATGGTAAGTCGATAATGAAATATGGGGATATAGTCTCCCATTTCCATTCTGGAAAGGGTAATGGTTGTAACAATCTAGCGGGATGCTGGTGCTCTGCCTTTACCAGCTGACACTCCAAACATTTGGACAAATATTTTATAGTATCCTTCCTCAATCCGGGCCAAAATTACCCTTTCTTGATGGCTGAAAGCATTTTCTAATAACCAGGATGGCCAACAGAAGGCTTCCTATGAAACTCATCCAACACAAAAAGTCTAACCGAGCTTTGGTTAGGGACATAAATTATGTTCTTAAATGTAAGAAGATTATCGGAATTTATTTCAAACTCTAATTTTTCATTTTTCAGCAGAGCTTCTTTGGTTTGTTGCCAAGGAAGGAATAATCTGGGTCTCTGTTAGTTGCTTCTTTAATGATTTTAGGGATATTTGAACTTACTTGGCTCATCTATACCTCATAGATACAAGGTAACTTCCTCCTTAGTGCATCGACCACACGATTTTCCTTCCCTTTTAAATGTTTCATTTCAAAATCAAATTCACTTAGAAAGGTTGTCCATCTAGTTTGTCGAGTGTTCAAACTAGACTGGTTAAAAAATTTGGTAAGACTGCTATGATCGGTTAGCTGCAAAAAATTCTTCCCTAGTAGGTAATGTCACCACATTTTAAGTGCATGCACCACTGCTGTCAACTCAAGATCATAGGCTGAGTATCATTGTTCGTATTCCTTCAATTTTAAGCAATCACCTTCCCCTCTTGCATCAATACCCCACCAACGCCCTCCTTGCTTGCATCTGTGCAAACAATGAAAGACTTTTCCGGATCGGCCACTTTTAACACTAGTGCAGTGGTGAGTATATGTTTTAATTTTTCAAAACTCTACTGACACTCTGTTTTTCAGTGGAAAGCGCACCCCTTTTTCTGTAATGAGGTCACTGGAAAGGCAATTTTTGAAAATCCCTCAATAAATCTACGGTAATACCCGGCTAATCCCAAGAATTATCAGATATCAACGACATTATTTGGGGATGTCCATTCCATAATTGTTTTGATCTTTTATGGATCTATTGCAATGCCATCTACTGATATCACATGACCCAAGTACTGGATTTGATATTTGAAAAAGTCACATTTTCTGAATTTGGTGTATAACTGATTTTCCCTTAATGTTTGCAATATTATTTTCATATGTTCTTTATGCTCCTCCTAATTTTTAGAATATATCAAGATATCATCTATGAAAATTAGCACAAGTTTATCAAGGTAGGGCTGGAAAATACCATGCATTAAACTCATGAAGGTGGTTGGGGCATTAGTAAGGCCAAATGGCAATACCATGAACTCATAGTGACCGTAACGAGTGCGGAATGTTGTCTTGTAAATATCTTCCTCCTTTATCCTTATTTGATGATATATGGACCTTAAATCCATTTTCAAAAATACTTTGGTTCCCTGTACTTGGTCAAAAAGATCATCAATACGTGGTAATGGATACTTGTTCTTGATGGTTAGCTTGTTTAATTGTTGATAATCGATGCATAACCTCAGGGTTCCATCCTTTTTTCTTACGAATAAAACAGGGGCTTCCCAAGGAGACACACTAGGCTGGATATACTTTTTATCTAAAAGCTCCTGCAATTTCATTTTGAGTTATGTTAATTCATGTATGCTCATGCGATAAGGGGCTCTGGATATAGGGGTTGCAACCAACATTAATTCAATAGTGAAGTCAATGTCACGCTTTGGTGGTAAATCTAGAATAGATTATGGAAACACATCAACGAATTCCTGAATAACAGGAATATTTTCCAAAGAGGTTCTTTTTTTTGTGTTTGTAAATCCCACCTGAACATCATATATTTGGTAACCTTTTGTAATACATTTTCCTAGCTAGTTAGCTGTAATAGGATGCAACTTGGTATTCATTTTAATGCCTTGGAGTTCCCCCCTTTTGCCCGATTCAACAATAAAACTGAAAGTTTTCTCTTTGCAGTCCACCAAGGACAAACACTTTTCTTACCAGTCCATCCCGATCAGTATGTCATAAGAACACAAAGGCAGTGTATTAAGATCTACGTAAATAGGTTGTCCTGAAATCGTTCTGGGGAAATGTTCGGTCCTTGTGGTTACCCTCCTTTTTTTTCCAGTGGCTAGTTGAACTAACCATGGATTTGAAAATTTACTTCTTGGCAAATGACATTTATCTACCACCTTAGGACTGACGTAGCTTAAGCTAGCACCTGGGTTAAATAAAATAGAGACAGGTTGCTTAGCAATCATACCTTCACATTCAATCATGGTCGGCAAAAATTCTTCCTGATGATCGTCCAGGGCAACGTTAATTTTGGGCATGCTCCTTGCCACGTCTCCCACCGTGGATGCTTCTTTCATGTTTGATAATTGTTATGTTCTTGCTTTATGCAGAAAATTTTTGTAATAATGTGCTTCTTCGCATCCCCAACACTATAGTGGTGGTTTGGTTTGTAGATCGTCTACAGATTTAGCAACTCCTTCCGAATGTATGTTTTTTGAATAAGCCATCTTGGGCTGATTCCCAGCTGGAAATCTACTGAGGGGTTTTTGTTGTATGTTTCTGCTACCTACAAATCTTGAATTCTTGTTTGGAGGTAGAATTTTGCCTTTCTTGTTTAAATTCCCTTTTGATCCTTCATTCTTTTATTTCATTTGATGATAACATATGTGGGCTTTCCACACAGTGTCATCCATTGTCTTGGGGTAATCAAACTCTAATTTCTCCTTCATAAAATTGGGCAAACTGCTGATAAAGCGCTGAATTTTGGCCTTTTCTTCTTGCACGTAAGGCACATAACGTAGCAGTGAGGTAAAGTGTGTTACGTACTCATCCATGGTTGAGGTTCCCAACCTTAAGTCATGGAATTCCTTTGCTTTCTCATCGTAATAATGCTCCATTAAATACTTATCCTTGAAATGCTTTTGGAATTCTTGGCAAGTAACTTCCTCCTCATTGATTTTCCTTACTATTTTGATTTCTTCCCACGACAAGGTGGCCTTTCCTCTTAACTGATAAACTGTTAATCTTTCTTTCAGTTTATCTATGTACTCATAAATATGGAAGTATTTTCCCATGTCAATGAGCTAAGCTTCAGCTGCCTCTTCCAATTCTCCTTCAAAAAGTGATGGCTTAATATTTTTTAATTCACCTTGCAATTTAGTCTTCTGTCTTTTTGTTCCTCGCTGGTCAACTAAATTGTCTAAGTGTTGTTCTTCATCTTCCCTATGTTTCTCAGCAGATTCAACATTTTCCTCTCCATGTTGCGTTATTGGTGTCTTCTCCTGGTCCTCAACACTGGGATCTAGATGTCTCCGATTCTATCTATTGGAGAGACTTCATAATATCTTTTCTTGTTCTTCACGAAGTCTTTCATTGTCTGATCTTAAATTCATCATTTCAGCCCGCAACTGATGAATAGTTTCTAATAATGTTGCATTAGTTTGTCGTGATTCTTCACCCAGATGTATCCATATGTCTAGATTATCATTTACCTATGTAGTACCGAGTGAACCGGTTGGTCGAGGGCTCCCTTGCATTTTGCCTTATCTCTTTTGTTGTTGTGTTCTTTTGGTTAATAACTGTTTCACACATAAGTTTATTTAGTCATATAATAAGAAAACTAAAACAAAATTATTTCCTGTACATATCTGTTCCCAAAGAGTCTCAGTGTCTGAACCTGAGCTCTAATACCATTTGTAACAACTAAATATAGTTTCTTATAACCTTTCATATTACATCGAATTAAAAATAAAAATAAAAATAATTATTTTCTCACAATCATAATTATTAATCCTTTTGTGACTTGGAACATACGTATATAAAGTATTTAATGATTTTTATAAAGATAATATGTTGATCGGATATGATGCCAATCACACTTCAATGCTCAGGTGAAAGGATCTAAACGAAGATACTTTGACTTTAATGAGTGTAGCCCTCCAGGGCATGGCTCGCCTGTTTGGCATTCACATGTGGTCACACATGGTGAACAACCTACCCGAGGAGTGGTACTACTATACTGTCTCGCAATATGGCTCTTCCTAGCAATGTTGATCCTTTGTTGTTAATCTGACAGTGGAGAACCATTAACACTTGTTTCTCTAACCTAACTCCTGCCTCCGCGCCTCTGGTGGTTTATTTTCACTACTGTTGAGTCTTCTGCATTTATCTGTTGTCGTCAGGGTTTCTCTGGAGTTCATTACTACATTGGAGGGTTTTGGTTTCTATGTGGAGGTGGAGATGGCACCTCCTGAAGCAGGTATATCTCAACTCTAATTTTAGTAGTATATTCATTCGGCCTTAGTGTATTACCATCAGTTTGAGGGTATTTAACTTCCTCATAACCCTATTGTCTGACCTCGCTTTCAGGTGTAGATTTAGGTGTTGCAGCAATGGCGGTAGGTAGTCAGCACTCTGGAACGTGGGATGAAGGTAACTTCTTTGTCACTGTCATGGTGTGTTTAGTAATTTCTAGTTATTGCAAACTTACTATGGGAGTATTTCTTCTTTCCTTGATTTAGTTAGGATCTGGGTACTAAAATGCTTCCTCGCTTTGGTAGGCTATATCCTCGGCACAAGTCTGCTTCATACCCAGGTAAGAAACCCCAATTTTCAATTGCAAGAATGATAATGTTGAGGTATGGTTACAGATTGTATTACATTCAGTAAACTCCGATATGTATTCTTGCAGGTACGTGGTCTTATGGATGAATTAGATTCGAGGTCTATGACTATTAAATTCATGAAGGATTATAGCCTCTCGGTTGTGTTACAGGTTGGCGTTGAGACTTTAGATAGTCGTTTTGTGCTACTATTACAGGGTTTCATTGAGGGTTCTTCTCGTAATGGTCTAGGTTAATCTAAGCACTATAAATTGTTCATTCTGTGTTTTTCTTCTTTGAAGTTGTTCCAATGCCGAGTGCTGGTTGTCGAGGACTTATTTATTTTTTTGGTTGTAATCTTAAATGCCTTAAAATGGCAATTGGTTTCAAAGACCTGACTTTTAGTTTATAAGAGAGCTGAAAGAACCCTTCTTCATTCTTGCAAGGATTGACTATGCCATTTTGAGGCCTCTCGGATAGGTTTATGATACATTTAATAAATTATCTTGAATCTGTTAAGTTATGTATTTGGGTATTGCTACAATGCAAATATGGTGTAACTTATTTTGTCTTAATACATGTTCGATATCATTCACTCTTACTCTGTTTATATATATATATCCATATTCAGACTGAGCCGAATAATTTGTTGCAGTATTTATATTTCACCATTCTGTAGTTTATTATATGAAATGACTTCGCCAAGGGTTTTGATTGTCATAGCATTTGTATCAAATGATTCTTTATATGACTCAGGTAGTATTTTTGTTATTAGGTGTTCGGCCTTTTTGACTGATACTACAATAACATTTATATTTATTCTTAAATCTAATAGAGAGATCATAGCATATCAACATATTTGAAAATTTCTCTGTTTTACTATTTAGTCATTGGAATATATATCATGTGTTGTCTATTGTTTCATTTTGCATGCAATTAACTCCATTATATTAACTGTGATGCCTATTATATAGTTCAGTTTTACATAGGAGTGAATCCTTTGTTTTATTGGTTTATCTACTTTGTCAATTAAGGATAATCTCTACAATTTACCATATGTAAACACATTCCATACTACATGTTTATAATTCTACAATCTAGAACAAATACGTAGACAATATGGAAGCTTAGAGGTTTCTTGGCTTTAAACACATTCCATACTACACATTTATAGTTCTACAATCTAGAACAAATACACAGACAATATTGAAGCTTAGAGGTTTCTCGGCTTACTTACCTGTTCCTTTTAAACATTAATAACAATAGTAATACTTTTGAGAAAATCTCTCCTCCCAGCCATGAGTCTAGCAATCACGTCTAGACTCCCCTGAGCACTTTCTACTTTCAATACCCCAAACACTTTCTACCTTCAATGCTAGAATATATCTAGTTAAAGTTAGTGCTATGTGCCTCCGGACTCCTGTCTAGCCTCCATCTCAGTACTCTCTATTCTACCGTATGGAGAAACGCTCCAACTGGTTTATTTCACCCAGCTCTAGGATGAGATTTTCTCTGCTCCTCCCCTCTCTATATTTTCCTGTTTAGGTATAGGGTTAACTATTTCTTAATGACCATTTCTTTTAACTAAAACAAAATAAATTCATTCTCTTAAAGTAAAGTTACCAATAATTCAGGTAATCACAAGATATCCATCGTAAATGTTTCTTGGCCTTCCAGCCTCAATCATTTAATGTCAACATCATAACATTAAAATTAAAATTAAACATCTATTGAAGAGTTACTTAGTAGTTCTCAGTAATTTTTAAATGCCATTTTTCGGGTGTTACAGTTTGATATAAGGAAGTTGTACCATTTTTTCATTAATATACTTATGAAATTATCCTGAAAAATTTTAATGTAGGATTATAAATAAATATATTATATTATATATAAGCCGCTTTCACAATTTAAATAGATATTTTAAAATAGGGACAGTTTACTGAGGTGGAGAAATATTGGAGCAAAAAAATCACAAATCTTCGTAGAACATTCTTTAATCATTTTTGAGTTGGTCATGAATCAAACATTATCAAAAAGTTGGGGCACCAAAATCAGTTTTGAATTTTAACAATTTTTAACTCTAGCTTTACAAAACCAAATATTTGCAGAAATTTATCTATGATTTTCAGGGCAAAAAGTAAGTTGGGATCTATAGTCAAATTAGATGTGTATTGTGGCGTTACTGAACTTATATATATATTAATTATATATTAATATATATATATTATATATTATATATTATATATATATATATATTACCATTTCAAAAAAAATTCTTACAACCAGCATAAGATCTATTTTTACTCTGGATTTTTGGTCCATAGGCCTCACTAAATTAAACCTCTTTTTTGAGTCTTCTTAAATATAAAGAGGTTTATGGACTAAATATAAAAGGAGGTTTTATTTATTTACCATACCTACTTTTTTAATGTTCATAAACCTCTTTATATTTTAAATTTATATTGTGTTTATACATAATAATAATTAGATTGATTTCTAAACAAGGTTGACATTAGATTAAAAATGTTAAATGTTAAACATTACATGTTAAATGTTTACATTTACATTGACGTTTACATTCACAGTTACATTTACATTTAAGTTTATGTTTACATTTACATTTATATTTACATCTATATCTACATTTATGTTTACATTTTTATATGAGATCTACCTCAATATTGGGTGCAACTATTTTAAAAATCTTTAAGTTATTATTATTTTTTAATGGTAGCCATAAATAAAATATTTCAATGCGTAGATAAAATATTTTTATATCAACAAAAAGGGAAATTTAAGTAATTTATATTTAGGGGAAAATTTACTTTATCCATAAGTTCAAATTTATGGAAAAAGTTACCTTATCCATAAGTGATTCCTACTTCCCCATACAATACCACATACAAGGGAGATATATAATTCATTCAAATTTTAAATGGAGTTAACAATGCCATCTGAAAAAATATTAATTTATCAAAAAAATTTATTTCAATGTGGTACATAAATGGAATATTTCACTATTTATTAAGAAAAACATTTCAATATTAATTATTTGATATTGGGTTAGTCAAGACTTTTGGTTTTCAAGACCTAATAATTTACAATGGTGTAATGAATTGGTGAAACTCCAACTAAATGACAGTGTATTCATAGGCTCAACAATTTTGTCATGGATTATGTAATATATGATATCCTTATTTTCAACCAAATAGTAAATTTTGATCTTTTTAATAACCATGAGTATGGCTTTGATCATAGAAATTTAACCTTAACTTTAAACTATGCCATCAATGAAAGCCGCATGCAAGAAAATTGTGAGAATCAAAGGACATATTTTTTAACAAAAGTAAAATTGATCTGTTCTTAAAGGATTTTAGTAGAGATTTAAATCTCTTAACTTATAAGGATAACATCAAAAACCTCTATCATAAATTTTATTTGCTTCCATTAACAAGTTCCCTAATGAGGTGTTCTGTAAAAGGAATAATAGAACAATTAACCCTTGGTATGACAATGATTGTAAAATTGCTAGAAAAGCAAATAGGGATGCCCCTAATGAATATTTAAACCTTGATAAGATAAATACATGCAAAGATCATATTAAAATGAATAATATGCACTATATAAATAGAAATAATGAGAAATTATTTCACCTATGTAAATCATATCTTAGCAAGTCTTGGAGGAAAATTTTAATTTGTTAGATTTAAGAAAATAATTTTATTCCTTGAACTGGAAATCTTATCTTAAAATTCTTTATGAATCCCCTAATGTTGTGGAAACTATTTTGGATGCCCTTATAGACGATGGAAAACATTAAGTTTGGGGTTAGTCAACTCATAATTGGAAAGCCAAGGATATTGAAGGATACCACGCTGAAATTTTTAAAATGTGAGGGTCTATCCTAATCCCTCACATACATAAGCTCTTCAATTTGTAAGTGAAGAAAGGCTTCCCTAATTCTTGGAAACAGAGCTTCATTATACATATATTTAGAAGTGGGGATAAAATAATTATCTCTAAGAACATTATGATTAGCCAAATTTTAGCCAAGTTGTAAATAATTATTTTGCAAAAGAAGATTCTTATGGCTAGAAATCCATAAAAGAGCTAAGGCCAAGTTGGGTTTAGGAGATATCATTAAATCATGGATAACCTTGTTACTCTTCGGATCATTGCATAGGATTGTTACAGTAATCAAACTAATCTCTTCAATTGCATTGTTGACTTAAAAAAATATTTTGACATCGTTACCAAGACAAACCCATAGAATAGGCTACAAGAGTTAATGGTTCCCATTGAGTTGAGGGTGTTTGTGACAAGGCTGTATGAGAAGGTTATTTTCACTTTGGGACCACTAAGAATTTGTCAAAAGAAATTAACTACAATATCAGAGTCATGCAAGGGTGTCTCTTGTCCCCGACCCTTTTTGGCATATACATTGATAAGATAGAAGAGTGTTTGGAAGATGCCAGTTGTGTTTGTCCCACACTCACTACTATAGTCATAACTCTTCTCCTTTATATTGACGATGTTTTTCTTTTGGAGAGGAGTCATTGCAATATTGACAATTAAATAAGAATCCTCCAATATTTTTGTTCAAGTTGGGTATGACTAGTAATGTCGAAAAAAATAAAGATAATGATAATTAGACCCATGAAGATCACATATGATACTTTCAAATATGGCAACAAAAACTTGGAGGAAGTTCCTTCATACATATATCTTGGAATCGATATTCATCACAGGCTCAACTAGAATTATAGCATTGAGAAAAGGATAAATGATAGATGGAAAGCTTATTATGGGCTTGAAAGAAATTGTAAGTTAGCATATCTTTGGATATCGGATTAGAAAAAAAATTCTTTGAGGTTCTCTTCACTTCTTTCATTTTATATGTATGCAGGGTTTGGGAATGAAATATCTCTAGATAGTCATGGAGGAACATAGAACAAATTTAAAAGGCGTTTAGGACATATAATCTTAAGATTAAAGGAAAAGCACCATATCCTATCCTCCTAATTAAACTAAGTCTTCTCCTATTGAAAGCATGTCTATGACTAGGTATCTTATGTATAAGAAGACGTTTGTTAGGGTGAAGGAATAATGTCATTCTAATGCAATTCAATTAGTGAGAAATTGTATTTAATACAATGTGGTGACTCTTGGTTTCATCTTCTAAGATTTCCATTGATATTTTATATTCTCTTATTTCTCCTAATATTTACAATTCGTTTACAACGAGAAAATAATCAAGGGATTATGTGTCTAAAATTCCCCCGCTAAGCCAAAGGGGTGTTTGTGAGTCCAAGCATCATTATAAAATTTTCAAACTTTTCTATCCGAATAAGTTTGGTCAAGATATCCACAATTCGGTAACTTGTAGAAGAAGCTCTCAAATGAATAGTAATGGAATTTACATAATATTAAATCAAATGATACTTTGTTTTGACATGTTTAACTAAATAATGGAACTTGGGATTCTTGGCCAATGTGATTGAGAATTATTGTCAACTAGAAAGAAGAGTAGAATTCACTTGTTTCTCCTACAAATCTTGAAGTATTTTCTTGAGCCACACAATCTCATTTGTTGCTTTAACAAATTCCACATATTCTACCTCTATTGTGGAATATGCTAGAATTTATTGTTTGCATGACCTCTTAGAGAAAACTACTAATCCAAATAAAGGTTTGAATTAGAATATCCAATCAAACTGAAGTCATCCACCCTATAATACTTTAGCCCAAAATTTTGAGTTCCCTTCAAGTATGTTGAAAATATTTTTGTAGCAAGTCAATGTCCTTCACAAGGATTTTTCATAAACTTGGAAAGAATCCCAACAACTAGTCTGTAAATTTCTATGGATATTCCACTCGACAATTCATCACAACATATCTACTAAAATATATTTGGAAATATGAAACTTACACCATGAGGGTTAGTTTCTCCTTAGATTTATATATTTGTTAATTATTGTGTTATGATTATGCATGTAATAGGTAAAATATAGAAAATAGAGAAAAATGAAATTAAACTCACAAACCACAATGAAAACAAGATATGATCTCGGAAACACTTAAACAAGCAAATCTAGCAAGAATGTGAGGTTGCTAAGATCCATGGCCTGTGAGCCACAACAATGCACAAACCCCCTCTTTTTTCTTTCTCTCTATCCACTCTCACCTACTTATCTCATATATCAAACAAAATGCACTTGAATAGAATGGAACCCCTTTTCCTCCTTATGGCCTAGTTATAACAAAACCTAATAACCTGCTATTGGTTAAGTTTGACTCCTTAAACTCCTACCTAGAGCTACTTATATTGGCTCTTCTAGAGCCTTATTTATCATGGTGATCTGGCTATCCCATTTTCCATGAATAATGGAGCCTAATGTGGCATCCTCTAAAATCATGATGGTAAAAATAGGAAGGTCAACTTCTAGGTGGCATAACTTTTGCATACAGATTCCAATTAAGGAAATTCCTATGTAATTGGAAAGGTACTATGTGTGTAGAGTATCACTAGGAAGTGAACCACTTAATTTACAAATTTTTAGCCCAAAAAATGTCATTTAATGCCTCAAAATGTGTCTAAAATGTTTCAAACCCTAATTCTCCAAACAAGGACCCATCGATAAAAATGGTCCTATGAGATTATCCTTCCAATTTTCCACTATAAAAGCATCAATATGGATGAAAAATAACCTAACGAGCCGTTTTGGATCATACCTCTCCATTTTTGGAGGCTTTTGGTCCTATTGTAGCCACTACAATAACCCCAACTATTTGAAAATATCAAAAATTTTGAGTCCCCTAATATAGAACTTTTTAAGTCCCATGCTTCATCTAAGGTCATTTATCCTCATGATTCTTCTAATCCCTCTTTTACTTATCAAATTTTTTCACTAAATCTTCATCACATATTTCCTTCACAATGAGAAACTAGTCACAACCACTCCTTGCATTCTCAAACCGCAATAATTGCACATTCTCACAATCTAACATGCACTATCATTGAACTGCTTATGATACCTACAATAACAGTGCCCTTTCAGAACCTAACCTGCATGATCACACTTTTCTCGGCTTTATTTTATTCATAATAAATGTGAAAGTGCATTTATTGCACCTATCTCCACACGTGTGGTAAAAAACAAAAACACACACACACACACATAGCCCCCGCTTTCATTTCATTTCAAATTGTCTCATTTTCTCTGAGCTTCTGAATAGGTAGCACAAACAAATTGCAACTGCAACCTAACACTTGGACTTGAGTAAGTTAGCACATTCTCTCTTTCTAGTTTATGATTTTATCTTTTATTTTCCTTCACCATTTCATTTTCTTGTCGTTTTGTGTTCCTAATGCTTCATATTCCACTTAGCCTTGCATATATATTTGTAGAACCTTTTTCATTTCAATGTTTTTACTTCAGATGTTGTGCTTCCTATACCTCATACTTAGCTAATTTCTCTAGTCTACTTCCCTGTCACAATGGTGGAGTTCTAATCATAATAGTGTAACAAATTACTTTTCTCTTGTGACCTAGTTTTCTCGCTATCGCTAACTATCTTATCACGATATTTTTCTGCAATCTACAGTAGTGCCAAGCCTAACCAGTTGACTCCTTGTTGTCACATTCCAACTCTAAAAGTTGTGATTGTGCAACATATGATTATTCCTTTCTTTATCGAAATATAATATCTCAATCTGAAACAAAGTCTATCACAATATATTTTCATAGTCTATGACTAAGCCCAATGCATTGTGTTTTTACAACCTTTGAAACTTTGCCAAAACAGTGAATAATTTTGTGTGTTTCCTAACATTTTATGGCCATGAATAAATTTTATCTATTAGGTATCATTGATCCCCAATGTCTTAGCATATAATTTTACGTAGGAGATATGGCACCACTTACAAGAAGAAGGCATGGAAAAGAGTTAGCATAAAGTAGTGTTGAAGGGGTGGTTGAGAGCCCAACTACCAAAGTGTCTACTGAAAAATTAGTACCTCTGACATGGAAAATCATATATTAATCATTATCTAGGAAATAGATTCTGAAAGAAGAATAAGACCGTGAGGTGTACATTAATATTAAGAGGTCATGGTTCCATAATTTGGCTTCACATACACGTGTTTTTCCATGTGAAGAGACCATATAATGGAACATAAATCACATCGATGACAACAATGTTATAGACAAGAGAATGCAGGGTACATCACAAGCATCATATACACCACACAATATTGCAGAATATTATAAAATGCTTAAGCCTCATAAGAATATCTATTTTCAATGGTATTGCAGATTCAAAACACTAACTAAGGATTTAATTAAGACTTGGTGGTTGGAACCTAGAAAATTTAGATAGAAGAGCGATGGAATATATAAGACCTAGACATTTAGGAGGGTGTATCAGATATTAATGGTCATGTGTTGTAGAATCTATGGAAGAAAAGGCACAAAATTCTTTGAAGATAGCTGGGTACCTGTGCTACACACAGATGCCACATAAGGAACCATCTTAAATTGAGCATAGGTCCTAGCATCTTCAATCAAGTAAAATGTTAGAAGAGTTAAGCATCTAACTGAAGGGGAATAATTAAAATTCTACATCACCTCCTACTTGCTAGATGGAATCTGTGCTAAATTGGAGTTTGAAACATTAGGATTAAGATGGAGTTTTTCCCATGACATCCTTAATGTACACATTTATTGCAAGAATTTGTGGGGTAATGGATATAAAGGAATGTATGCCAAAATCACATAGTAATTTATCTTGAATGTATACCAAAATATTTTTGAGATTGCACCACCTTACATGTCTAATACGGTAAGGATGTCATTACTTGTTGTAGTTGATTGGTTTACCCCTAGAGATTATACATATATTACATGATTTGGTGCTTATAGGAATCCTCATCAGTTACCACTATTTGTCACAAACAAGTTCGTGTTGCAAGAAGTGGCATATCAACTCACAACAAGGCCCGCTCATTTTTTGATAAATTCAAATAAGGCTCCATGGCCTAGCTTTCAGTTATGCATAGGAACATATTGCATGAATAATTTCAAAGAAGAATAAGTTGAAGCATAGGAATTAGAATGCCTCAATTTTCGAGATCTTGGATACTATATATATGAATCAAAGTGTATTTCCACCCAGCATTGCCAGAAAATAAAATATGATTTGGAAAATACTCCAATTACTTGGGAAGATCAAGAGAAAGTAAATAACTTATTTAGGGTTTCAAAGTAGTTGAGGTAGCCAAAGGGATAGGTACCTCCAAACCTACAAATAGATCAGATCCCTCAGAAGAAGACACATAGGAGAGCATGGATTCAAAGGAAAAGAGATCTGCATTAAAGAAGAAATTGTTGGAAACTAGATCACTACTGAGAGGGGGGATGAATCAGTAGTGATGGCCTTTATATCATTTTTTTTTCCATATTCTTAATTAGCCACAAGCATAAACATTATTAGCTTATCATAAAATGAAAGAAATAATAAAATCAAAGCATAATAACCATGAGAAACATCACACAAGCATGCACACATAAGAACACAAGTATTTTTTGTGGAACCTCTTTCAGGAGAAAAACACCCTACTTTTGTTGCACTACTCAATTCTTTTATTAACTTGCTGCTAAAAGGCTAGACTTCCTTCACAGTATGTTGGCACCTATCAAACATGAAATATGTTACTCTCACGTATCTATAGAAATGTATCCGCTAGAATATCTCATGACCAATGATCCTCTCCCAACTCCCATTGGACTATCCAACTCCTATTGGATGGAGAAATTTGTTCCTTCTAGTGAATCGGCCAAATCATTGTTTACTATGAAGCCTACATGCCCTCACTTCCTTCATGCAAACCACATTTCATATATTTTCAAACTAGGTTCTCAATCTACTCAACATGAGCAACCCAACAACACCATCGTTCTACACACAAAATCTAAATAAAAAATTCCTCCCGAAGGGGGTTACTTCTTCTATTCTACTCACTATAATATTTTCTCTCTAACACACCACAAGATGTCAATTATTCTCCTCTCTAAATATTATCACGTGCAAAACAAAAACTCTATAATTCTCCTCAAATCATTCTCTAAATTTTGCATACATAACTATGATATATCTCTACAATATTCTGTGAGTATCTATTGCAATATTTACTCACTTGTAATTCCCTCACAATGGCATGCTCTCATACTCTCAATATGAATAACAAAATAGACTCAAAGCCTTCCTTGTCATTTTTTTGTGATGGTTAACTGAGTAAATGCTACAAGTTATGGACCACTCAAAATTTATTTTCACACAACTAAATTTTGTTCGATGTAGCTTCTTAACTAGATCAAGTTGCTCTCTCGACTAATTGATGGATATTCTCAAGTTTAACCAACTTCTAGAAGATCCATTAATTTTTCTAACCATATACTGAAAAGTTTTGATCAAGAACATCACCACAATACCAAAATTCACTGAGATGTGTGAGGAATCTATAGAAATTCTAGCTCTAACTCTCAGTCACATGCACAACACCAGTTTATCTCAATTGGTTTCATGCATAGGTATGTCTATGAGTGATAGGATCCCTCCAGCCATACCCACAAGCCTGCATCCCTGTAATTGTGGCAGGGAATGGAAGAAACTGAGTGAAACCAACCCAAAATTTGTCCAAACTTATTCCATATCTTGATCATGATTAGAAAGACCTCAAGTATGTATTTTCAACTCTACAACACTTGACCAAGTCACAGCCACATCGTGATTATCATAATAAGTAAAACTAGGTTGACTTGGATGTAGACCAACAAATATACTAACACTTGGGCCATCAACCTACTCCACAACAACTCTACCATCAATATACAACTCCAAAACATGTCATACATCCTCTAGTATATGTACATCCTACTCAAATATCCTCTAACACCATAAGATGTCTTAGCCTCCTTTCTTACATATCTAACACCATAGGCCGGATCCTACATTCAAAGGATTTAGTGCGCAACTAGCCAGGTAATCCTTAAAAATAGGACAATTTTCTTTGGAGAGGCCATTTGATCTACACTTTGTACACCATATGTCTTCTCTGACTTCCTTACTCTTCTTGATATCTTGTATCTGCAAGGTTAGGTTCACCAACTCACTCTGAATCTGTTGCATACCTGCATTGGTATTTCCTATGGGAGAAACTTCGAACTTCATCGCAATCTATAGAGCTTCATCCTAACTGACTATCCTCTATTGTGTCAACAGTAATATGATATGTGGTAACAATGCAACTATAAACCATTCTTGATGTTGCTACAGAGCTATGTCAAAGTTCACCTGATCCAACAACACCTTAAACCTTTCATCAAATTCCCACATAGACTCAGTATGATTTTGTTTGATCTCCTTCAACTTAGTGATGCACTGCGACTCAGACTTCAACTTCTTAGGTTATCTTATCAGTGCTTCTTTAATATCTGCAAATGTTCTGTTCTAATTATTCGAATACTTCATAAATCATGTTAATTCTTTGTCTTAGAATGTCGTAACGAGCTACACTTTCTTTATGTCCTCATCATTGACCTGCTTCGTGGTCCATACTACTTCACATAAAAACCAAAAATGCTATGGATCCTCTAATCTAGTTTCTTTCAAAATAGGCATCTTAATATTGTTAAACATATTCCTTCTTGGGGGGTAGGGGAAGGGGAAAGGGGATGGGAAGAGCCAAAAACACCCTGGTTATTACTAGATTATGTCTTCTGCAAACTCTCAGGATTGGAAGGTGTATATTGCGAAGTTAGCTGGGGCTTATCAGGGTGGCTATCTTCTCTTTCACTTTTAGAGTCACTCAAAAGAGGACTATATTAGTCTCTACAAAGGTCTTTGGATCTTGTCCACAAGCATTTTTTCTGGTATCTACTCTATATCTCTTTCCACTTCGCATTACTATGATCTTTGGCTTAGATTTATTCCCTCTTCTTCAAAACATAAGTAAGCTAACAATCTGACTGCATTTGTAAAACTTCCTTTCCACATAGAAGCATCTTAATCCAGAGTTTCAAATATTTCAAATCCTTACCTCGCAGTCCCTTGAAGAATCATCTTTCTCCTTCATGGTCTGGTCTACTGTGAACTTAGTAATGAATCCTCCCAATATGTTATCAATCCATAAATCGATAGCCCTTGAAATTCTGTTGTCAGTTCTTTTGAGTCGTTGTATCAATTTAGGAGTTCACGTCGTAGGTTCTTTGCCTTTAAAATAGGTCTTTCTTTTAGTCAACCTTGATATCCACTCATACAGTTCAATAGGAAATGATGCAAAGAAGTTTTGTATTGATTTGTGAAAATACATCTCTTTAACCAAGTTTCAGAATTCAGGCAAGGGTTTTTGTTCTCCTGATCTGCAAATTCTTTCTCCTTTGATTCTAGCCAATATTGAATTTCTTTCTTCGACGGATGCCACATAAACATATCCCTCAAATAAATCCTGATCCCAACAACAGAACCATCTGTTGGCTAAGGTTGGGCTGACCCAGATTCAATCTATACTATGCACCAACAAAACCCTTAATCATTGGCCCTTTCGACAATGACCTATAAGGAGATCACAGTCTCACTTGAAGTGACTATGGGACAATACAAAACTAGGTTTTTGCAACCTTGATTGATAATGTGATGTGGTATTTTTAGTTCTTTTGTACTTAACACTCATAAATCACTTTGCCACATTCATTTAATCACTTAACATATCATATAAACTCATAAAACATCACCGAGTTGTAACAACATGCAACTGTAATAAACTGCTACGCTACAATAGATAATAAGAAAATGAACACATGAAGACACAATTTTTACCGTGGTTCATTCCAATGTGGGACTAGGTCCACAAGAACTATTGCTTATAATAATAATTCTTGTACAACAAATAGTTCTTGACCTGCACACTCACTTACAGGTCATATGTGCACTCAGCTGCAGACCTAGGCCCCTGCCCACTCAACTACAGAGACTCTTCCTTCGTCACAAATCATAGATCACAAAGATACAACCATGAACATAGATCTGGATCACCAAGATAAATCTCTTATTTATTATTTGACCCGATTATACACTATTACATCAAGGGTACGTTGTTACAATACCATGGTCCACATACCATAGAGTCCCTAAAACAAGTGGCTAAAACCATTGATTCTTATACATTTAAAAAAAATTAAGGGGCTTCACCCCATCCGAATCCCTTATATCGCACGGTATATTCGAACTGCTCCACTGCGGGGTCCACTTCGTTCTTCACTGCATTCTCCACTGTGTACTCCACTCCTCAAAATGTGGAGTCTTCACAAAAAACTAGGCCAAGTTGGGTTGCATCTAACATTAACTAGTAATCGAGTGGTTTATACCATGTTCGACTACAAGACATTCACTTACATGGTTAGATTCATACTACGGATCAAGATATGGAGATCAAGACCCTAGATCTAGTTTCATCCATCCGGGCTACGTGGAATTATTAAATATTCATGATTGTAAACATAGACCCATTGATGGCTGCATCCATACTATGTCTTATGTTGACATGGATCTTCAGATGTATTTCCATACTAATTCTTTGAGATATTTATGCTCTAAGTTTGGGAATTCCTACCTCAGTTATGATTATATTTCAATGTAACCCTTGATTGATCATTTTAGGTCTCCAACCACGGTCTCTAATCTGAACCTTGGCTTGATAAAGTGCTTCAGTACTCAAACATCTTTTCTGACTTTTCACTTTAGGGGGCAATTTGTTACATGTCATACCATAATCTAGATCTTTCACTATCCACCAAAGTGTTCCAAAGAATTCCCCTACAAGGCTAGAACCTAAACAATCCCAAAGAGAATGAAATTTCTAGATTACAAGGCCCAAAAACCTATTTTTCATTTCCTGCATGGTTCCCTAGCCAGTTTCTGCGCATACAAAAACTTTACCATTAAAGTCAACATAAAGGTGCACTATCTCTTACACTATGGATTGCACACATGACTCAACACAAGTAAAAAATAAAAAGTAAAATCTGGAAGATTTTTCAGTTGAATCTTTCCCAACTAAAAGGTTCGAGTTGATGCTTACTCAAGCTTGATCCCTCTCATCATGGAGCTAATTCCCTCTCTTTGTGGATCTACTATCCCACCTTTAAAGGATCTCACCCCATAGGAAGAGTATCTCAAACCTCCTCCTCTTAGCCTATAAATCAAACATAGGCCAGAGGGTTGGGGAGGACCACTAAAGGTAGGCTTATGCTGCTGAAATAGGGATCGAAGGGTTGTCATCCAAGGATAAGGTTAGAGATCACGAGAAGAGGCTTGTGACATAAAGGCAAATGGGTTGGAAGTTTTTTCTCCTTTGAATTCAATACAAAGCAATTGTTCTTTCCTAATTGTGTATATTCTAATATTATTTGTGAGATTCCTTGACCACTCACATGGTTTATAACTGATTATTGATTTAACTTATGATGTATGCTAAGTTAAGAACTTCATTTACCTTTGATTTTATATTTGTGATTTTTTGACACTTTTGAATGCTTTTGTCTATGTATGTCTCTTTTGGAGCATCATGGAGAAGTTGTGGAAAGCATTTGGAAAGCCTCTAAGGCATTGAGGAAAATCTGGTTTTGGAAATCACTGAAATGACTTCAACAGGCACTTCGTTAAATAGGTAAGTGATTCTTCGCATATTACATTATTCAATCAGTTGTAAGCTAAGGAAAGGTAGCAATTATTTTGTTGTTTGTTACGAGGTTTTGTTTGAAATCTAGGGAGATCCATCTTGTCTGCAAGAAGGATTAGTCCACCTAATAGTTGGTACCAATAAAAAGAAGGATATGAATTTCCTTAGGTATTCCCATTGAAACTCTTGTCCTCGAAAACATTAGTAAGAATTAGCCATTTCATTATGGACTCCATATTGGTAGGATCTATATTAATCTCTTCTCCACCTATCACATATCCCATATACACCAAAGTTTATTGTGTAAACTCACACTTATTGATATTTTCCATCAGTTAATGCTTCTTCAATGTCTCTAGAATTTTCATAAAATGTGCTCCACCTAGGTATAACTATATAACAATATAAAATCAAAATAAAATATAACAAATGAATCTATAAAAGGGCATATATAGTGCATTACATAGGCCAAATCTCATAACTAACCACTCATACAAACCTTCTCTAGTTCTAAAGGAATTGTTCTAGGTATCCTCTTTTGTTTTTGGAACTTGGTGATACCATGAATTCAAATCTAGTTTGGTGAGTTATTTGGCTTGCTACAACTAATCCAACAAATCATCTATCTTAGAAAAAAAATACCTATTCTTGAGCATAATTTTGTTGAATTCCTTGTAATAAATACAGATCTACCAAGTCCCATCCTTATTTAGCACAACGATGATGGCTGCCCCACATGGTGAGGTACTTGGTTGAATTAAACCCTATCATAGTAACTACTACAATTTCTTCTTTACGTCATTTGCCTCTATATAGAACTTATTGTATAATACAATGTTTGTCAATGGAGAGTCCAAGATGAATTGAATCTTGTAATCCACTTCCCTCTTGGGTGCTATCCCTTTGGGCTCCTAGAAAACGCCCTTGTACACCGGTAAAATCTCTTCTACTTGTTGTTTTTAATCCTTATGGAACCCCTTTAGGGATGAATTATCTCTCATGACCTCTTTTATAGAATAATTCTCCTCAAAATAGAAAAACATACTTCTTGCTAAAGCCTATCAATTTTTTGGCTAGGTTGGAACTTACCAACAAGATCTTTGACTTGCCCTTGTGTGCATTAATGATGAAGGATTTTCCATCCTTTGATGAGGAAGCATTGTTAGCTCTTTATGTGAAAATATCATCCCACATGTACATAAAGCGACTGCAAAATACAACTCCACATGCATTAAGTGGAACTACATCCAACTTTGGTTCATCAACAGAGTTAGCCCTAATAGAAATTTTGATTATGCATTGTTTGTTTACCTTTATCTTTGCCTCCTTGTCGACCCATCCCAATGGATATGAGATATGATGGTCATGAGTATCTAGTCCCATTTTCATGACCCAATCTACTACTATGAGATTCACCTATGATGCTAAGCCATCTTCTTGACTTATGTATTTATATGGACGAGTATGGTGATTTTATTATCTTCTTATTGCTAAAGGTTGCCCAAGTTCACCCCCTTCTACCTTGGTGTACAAACAATATTCTCATCCTCATGTGAGCTGCATTCCACTTGATTACTCAAATTTGTGACTATGAGATTTTTCTTCTGAGCATCTTTCTTTTAGATCTTCAGATTGAGATGTATATGCAACTTCCAAAACTTATCCTCTAGATGAACATCAATGTTATAATGGTTGCAGTGGTTGTTGAGACCTTTGAACTAGTCTTTTGTGGCTATTGTCTTTGGTCTCTTCCTCCTCTCTTGTTATTCTTCACCTCCTTGTAAGTCTCCTAGTGATCCTTCTACTTTGTCCCACATGATTTCCTTTTGTTCTAACCTATGTTCTCCAAGTATTGTTCATATACATAATCCTCATCCACCATTCTAGGTTTAAATAATATCATTTAGTTTCATAGATGGTTGTTAGGGTGCAACCCCAACCCCTTTATTTATGTAATAAGCCCAAGGGTCCTCATTAGAGTCATGATTAGTTAGTTGAGTCAATAAATCCCATAATCATTTATCCCCATTAATAACGATTGTAACTTGTTGACTCACATTATAGAAAATGGGCCAAAATTAGTTATAAATAGGCAATAGTTAATAAATCAGGTGTTTAACCCATATTGTGAAAGGGGCTATGATTATTTAGGGTTTTGGATGTCATGAAAATATATATAGTCTTATAGAGTAAGTGAATCATCATCGAGTTTTATTTTAATTGAGCTTTGCTCTATTGGAGGTTGCCCCCTCGAAGAGGCAAGTGAAAATTGCATTCTACTTCTGAATAATATAATATATTTTTAGCTTGTCTCATTTTTGTGTTATTTTTGTGTTTATGGAAATATTGTTCTCGTATTTCCAGCATTCTGATATTCTTCACATGTTAATTTATAACAAATGGTATCAAAGCATTTTCCCTAGCCAGCTACACCTCCAATTTTGGCATAATAATTTTTAGGTTAGAGATGTGTTTCAACGTCTTTAAACCACAAGATCTATTGTTGAGCACATAAACCTGCAGATTTGGGGAGGCCTGCACACAGGAACTACAAGAGGTGGTATTGCTTATTGGACTCCCTTGTAACCCCTATGGGTACCCCTTTGAATATTAGTGCATTAGAGAGAACCACACATAGATTACATTTCCATGTGCCTTTGGGTATGTCAAAAGCCCCCCATAGGTTAACGTGAAACCAAACCTTAGATAATTCGTCGGCCATATTTTTGTTATAGTACACTAAGAATAGAACTTGGGGAGATTACTCACACTTACAAAGGGTAGTTGGGTAGTACAACTAAGGGTACAATTGATCCTCCTTAGTTGGTGCTATGAAATATTGGGTCAAGTACTACTGTTAGAACCCTATGTATATCACAATCTATAGCACTTGACACTCCTTTGTGACCATATTTACTCTGCTATCTGAAGATTTCCCTCCTACCCTTAGTAGTTCCCAGTAGTTTGGGTTCAATTTTCACCATCCGTATAAGATGCAACAATTGGGGTTTCCGCCACAACCATCTAGATCAGATCCAATAGATGGGGTTTTGGTCACCACAATAAAATTCAGATTCTTTGTGCAGTGAGAGTTTCATTCGCTACAAACCAAATCAAATGGTAGCATAACATTTTGTAGTGCTAAGAATTTGGGGTCTTGCTACTATAGACTAGATCAGATTTTCATAGGACATTTTGTAGTATCAATCATTTTGGATTTCGACTGTCACAGTAGTCATCAGTGGGGAGTAATTTATTTTTTGGAGTATATGAAAAAAATATGGGGTCACCACAGGCTGCTTGCAAGAGAGATATCCCACAATATTTCATACGACGAGCTAATCACAATGGTACAATTCATCTATATGCCCCCCACTTTCACGTGGTCCCAAGTTTTTTCAAAGAGTGACTTCAAGTGACCCATATCAATAGACTCCTAACCTTGCCTTGTTTCCAACCATGCTAATATTAAGTAAGCTTAAAATTTAACTAGAACAAGCATATGACTAGTACCCAAGCTCAAAATATTTCTCTAAAGAAGGTGGAAAAATTAGAGAAATAATTCTAGGACTTCCAGGAGTCTATTTATGCCAAAGTCCCAGTAGCAATGCTAGGCACCCCGAGCAAGGCTAAAGAACCATATGAGATGAGCAAAATTTCAATGCACACGTGGAAGGATAATCCAGCCACCACCTTCATTTCAATGGGGGTCACCAATATTTGAGCCATAAGACACACAAGCTTGACATGTACAAATTTGACAGCTCTAACTCGACAGTATGGGTGGCGCAAATGGAACAATATTTCCACCTCAATAGTATCTGGGATGATGAAACTAAACTACATGTGGGAGAGCTTTACTTGGACCAAGAGTGATGGTAGTGGCATCAAAAATTCTATCTAGGTAGGAAAAAATGGAACATGTTCTCAAAAGCCATTTGTGCCCATTTTGATAGGGAATCTCACTTTTTGGGTCACCTCACTAAACTTAGACAAATTGGTACAATACGAGACTACATTACAACCTTTGAACAGTTGGACATTTATAATGAGAGCCTATGAGATTCATTTTATATGGAATATTTCATTAGTGGCTTAAAGGAAGCCATCCAAACCCATGTTCGAATGCATCAACTAGCTACTTGGTTGGAAGCATGTCACAAGGCCTTAGATGAAAAAACTATGCTAAATGCCGAATCCAACTATCCAAATTTCACCTGACGGGCACATCCCACCCCTACCACGGGTCCCACCCAAACAATTAAGGTTCAAAAGGTGTCACTGACATAAATGGCCGAAAGAAGGAAACAAGGCCTATGCTACTATTGTGATGACAAATATTCCCTGGGACATAAATCTAGGGAACCAAAATTCTTTCAAATCGAGGCTACTAAAAACATCTCAACATATGAGATTTTGTCAACTGAACTAGATGGGGAGGAAGAGAGTGAACCTCAAACAACCGTAGACACCATCATAGATACTACAAGTACACCAGATGAGCCGGTTATTTGAATCCATGCCTTGGTAGGCATTGCTTCTCCACAAACGCTCAAAATCAGAGGTTTTATTAAACATAGGCCAGTGTTGGTGTTGATTGATAGTGGAAACGCACATAACTTTGTCCATAAGGCATTATGAGAGGGTATTCATTATTTTGTGAGGGTGAAATATAATTTCCAAGTCCTTACCGCCGATGGAGGAACCATGAAATGTGAAGGACACTGTGAAAATGTTAAGCTTTAGATGGGGGATTATACCTTAAAACCCACATGCTTTCCATTGAAATGGGTGGTTGTGACATTTTTCTTGGAATTGAATGGCTCCACACATTAGGACCTATCACCATGGACTGTGAGGAGATCTATATGAGCTTTAAGCATAACAAACACACTCATACACTCCCGAGACTCTAGGAAGGTGCTCCTATTATCATCAACTTGCATTGAATGGAGAAGCTTTTAAAAAGGGCCATCATGGGGTAATAACATAATTCAATTCCATCCACTCCATTGAATCTATTCCTACTAACATTCATCCAGATATGTAAGAGGTATTGGATCACCACCAGTGGGTTTTTGATAAACCCAAGGAGCTTCCACCCTCTAGGGGTGAACATGATCATAACATCCCTTTGCTTCCAAGGATGCAACTAACCAATTTTTTCCCCTATAGATATCCTTTTGCACAAAAGACTGAGATTGAAAAAACTATCAAGGAACTCCTCGAAGCAAGTGTTATTTGTCCCAACACCAACCCTTATTCATCCCCAGTGGTCATGGTCTTAAATATAGATGGTGAATCATGCATGTGTCCATAATTTTGGGCCCTTAATAAGCTCACCATCAAGGAAAAGTTTCCTATCCCAGTAGTTGATGATCTACTTGATGAAATACATGGTGCCAACTTGTTTACCAAGCTATACCTTCACTCGGTCTATCACTAAATATGGATGAAGGAAGCTAACATTCCCAATACAACCTTCATAACTCATGAAGGCCATTGTCAATTCTTGGTCATGCCATTTGGTCTTTGTAATGCCCCATCCACATTTTAGGGCCTCATGAACCACCTTATTAAACCATATCTCAAAAATTTTGTCCTAGTATTTTTTTATGACATCCTTATCTACAACATAACATGGGACACACAACTTTAACATGTTGATAAGGCATTTCAACTTATGTAGGATCACAAATTATTTGTCAAACTATCCAAGTGTTATTTTGGCATGGAAGAAGTGGAGTATTTGGGACACATTGTGGGCCAAATTAGAGTAAGGCTTGATCCTAAAATGATTAAGGCAATGCAATATTGGTCCTAACTAAAAACCTTGAAGAGCTTGAGGGGATTCTTGGGTCTCACAGGCCACAATTACAAATTTTTCATCAATTATGGATGTATTTCCAGGCCCCTCCCCAATTGTCTCAATAAAATTGAATTTCTATGGAATGACGCATCTCAACATGCCTTCTTGGCTCTCAAATAGGCCATGTGCTTCGCACCAGTATTAGCCCTACCAGACTTAAAAAAATCTTTTGTGATTTAAAGTGATGCTTCAAGTACCAAAATTGGCGCAATAGTAATGCACAAAGGTCGACCACTAGCTTTCACCGGTCAACAACTGAATTGAAATCATTTAGGTAAATCTACATATAAGAAAGAAATGATGGCCATATTACATGCAGAAGACACTTGGTGACCATACTTATTGGGGAGGCATTTCCAAATCGTCACTGACCATCATAACCTAAAGTATTTCCTGGAGCAGTGTCGATCGTCGCCCCAAAAAAATAAATGGCTCACTAAAGTAGCAGGTTATGTCTATGAGATAGTATACAAGAAGCGATGCGATAATATCATGGCCAATGCCTTATTTTTCCAATTTGAGGAAGATGGCACCCTTTTCTCCCTCTCTCTACCCATACCAACTTGGGTTGAAGAGGCCCATCATGAATGGTTCTCCCACCCCTCTCTATCCTAGCTCATCAATAGTTTATGAGTAGACCGTAATCCCTCAGAGGGTTACTTTTGGAAGGACAATATTCTTCACTGTAAGGATCATGTCGTGCTCTCCCTGAACTCCAGCCTCAAAACCTACATATATGAAGATCCACAGTCCTCGACCATCACAGTACATTCATGATTTCAGAAGAGTTATGCATGCACACACCACTCTTTCTCTTCTGTTAGAATGAAACAAGACATTCTCACTTTGGTAGCTGAATGTGAATTCTGCCAGCACAACAAAGGGAAAACCATCAAGATACCATAAAATTTACATCCTTGTCATTACCTACTTCAATATGGACAAATGTCTCCATGGATTTCATTACAACTCTCCCAAATTCAGGCAATAAATTAGTCATCATGGTGGTTGTTGACAAAATTGCTTAATATGCTCATTTTTGCGCTTTACCGCACCCCTTTACCCCAACATTGGTGACTCAAGTTTTCCTATATCAAATATTTAAATAGCATGCCATGTCGATTTCCATTGTGTTTGATCAAGATCCCACTTTCACCAATAATTTTTGGCAAGAACTATTCAAGCTATAGGGCACACAACTTCAAATGAGTATTTCTTAGCATCCCCAAACAGAGAGCCAAATAGAAGTAGTCAACAAATGTTTGGAGACCTGTATACAATGCTTCACTTTAGACGATCCACATCAATGGGTCTAGTAGCTGCCTTTAGCTAAATGGTGGTATAATACTAACTATCATGAAGCCACCAAGATGACACCATATGAGGTAGTGTATGGCCAACTCCGACCTTCACTAACTTCTTATCTCCTATGATCTTCCAAAACGTAGGGAGTTGATAAGATCCTTTAGAACCGTGCCACCATGATCATTGATATCAAAGATAATCTCCATCAAGCTTAGAAATAGATAAAGAAATAAGTTGACTAACACCATTCAAAGAGTTCATTTCATGTGGGTGACCAATTATTTTAGTGACTCCATCCTTATAACCATATCTCTCTAAAACAAAATGGTGTCCATAGATTAGCCATAAAATTCTATGGGCCTTATTAGGTAATTCAACATAGTGATGTTGTCACATACAAACTGGCACTTCTGCCGACTTAAAAAATACAACTAGTCTTCTATGGATCCTGCCTCAAAAAAGTCATGGGGAACAATGGCATGGTTCAGATAGTTCTGCCATAATTGGATGAGGAAAGTTCACTTTGGGTAATTCTTGATCAAGTCCTCGATGCACAAGAAAGACATCTTCATGGATGCATGATTAAGGAAGTCCTCATCAAATAGAATGAAACCTCTCCAGAGGATGCGAAATAGGATCCAACACCTATTCTCTAGTCATTTCCACAGCTTCAGCCTTGAGGACAAATATGCTTTTGAAGGGGAAGGGAAAGTTAGGGTCCAACCCTAACCCCTTTTTTATATATTAAGCCCAAGGGGCCTTGTTAGAGTTATAATTAGTTAGTTGAGTCAATAAATCCCATAAGCGGTTACCCACATTAATAATGATTGTAAGTGGTTGACCCACATTATAGAAAAGGGACCACAATTAGCTATAAATGGGCCATAGTTAATAGATAAGGTGGTTAACTTGTATTATGCAAGGGATCACAATTACTTAGGGTTTTCGATGTCATGAAACTATATATAGTCTTAGATATCAAGGGAAGTCTTGCTGAGTTTTATTATAATTGACCTTTGCACTTTTGGAGGTCTCCCCCTTGAAGAGGCAACTAAACATTGCATTATTCTTCTGAATAATATAATATCTTTTCTGCATTTCTATGTTTCTAGAAATGTTTTTCTCATGTTTCTGGCATTTTGATATTCTTCACAGGTCAAGTGTGTAACAATGGCTATGTAGACCCCCCCAGATACTTGAGGAGTACATATAGGTTATTTGGGAATACACCCAACATTATTGTTGTCTTACTAAATTTGGTGGTGTGCTCTTGTACATTATACCCATATATCTAGTATTTAATGCCCTTGAAAACATTGGCCCTCTACATACCTGATAGGGTAGAACTATGCCTTTATGAGATTTTTGAAATTCGATTACTTAGTTACTAGAGGATATCCCTACAATCCCAGGGTTTACTTCTAGAATTCCCACTAGGTCATGGCATGACCCTCTAATTTTAGACATGCAAATGAAATTTTATGTTCTTCTTTTATGTGGTGAACACTAAAATAAACCTCTAATTGCTACAACCATTAATTTAAATTCAAAGCATAAATCTCACCTTGATATGGCTTGTTGTCAACCTTCACTTCCATCTTGAAAAAAGGGACTGTGAATGGTTCATGATACTCAAACTAGGTTATTCCTTTTATTTTTTTTCTTAGTCTCCCTATTTGGTTCTTCTTGATCCCTGGATCTCCCCTCTAATCTAACCTATGCATTATAACCTCCGCATTCTCTTAATATATTGAAATTATTAGTTAGGGCCACCATTAGGAGACTAACATTATGGTTTATAATTGTGAATTTTGCTTCGAGTCACACAAACCTCTCCATTGTAGGATGTTGGGGCTTGTTAATAGATTTGTTAGCTATAGTTGGGGTTTTACAACTTTCAATTTCATTGATGTAGGTCCCCTAAAAAACCCCACATACCCAAGGAAATCTACTTTGATACTAATATGGTCCATAAACTGTTGTGGATATTCCACTAGACAATTTGTCATAACAAATCTACTAAAATATATTTGCAAATCTGAAAGCCACACTATTCGGGTTAATTTCTCCCAATATTTAGGGATTTGTTAATTGTTGTGTTATGATTATGCACTAAATAGATAAAATATGGTGTTGGATAGTTGGCATTGCTTGGATGACCAGTGGAAATAAGTGTGTTGGCATTGATGTCAAAAGACATGCTAGGAGATGTGTTGGACAACTGGCATTGTCTAATTGCCAGTGACAACAAAAGTGTTGGCATTGATGTCAACTAGACTACCATGGATGATTGTGGCAGAGGATGTTGGCTTTTATGTCCATGAGCCTAGATGTGATGGTAACTGGGATAACATTTATGTGCTTGATGTGTGAAGCTCTAGGGGAAACCCATGGTTGCTACAACTTCTTGTAAAGAACCATCATAATAGAAGGCTTATTGGAGAAGCCATAAAATGATGAATATGATGGTTGGGAGTCCAAAAATTTGGAGGAATTTTTTCATGAGGAGAATTTATCAAATTCTCATGGAAATGAAATTGTTGTAAATTGATTGGAAATATATTTACAACGGTATTCTGAAGTCTACAAATGGCCCTCTGGATAAAAAATCATAGTCAAACAAATTTAGGACCTGAAGTCCTTAGGAGCAGTCCCTGAAACCTCAAAAAATTGAAAGGTAGTAAGCCTGGAAAGTTATTTAAAAAAGGCTACGAGGTTATAGTGATCTAGGGAACTATAAAGCCTAGAACCTTGGAGGGTTGAAATCCTAGAGGGGAAGAAGCCTGAAGGGTCAGAATCCCAGATGTTTGGAAACCCTATAACATTTTGTTAAAATAATTTTATGGAAATGTCGGGATAGGAAGCTTCGAGCCTTAGTGCTAGTACATGGTTCTTGGAATTAACAAAGACCAAGGCCGTAGAGGTTTATAAAGGAAAATAAGCTCTCAGAGGCTTTAGAAGCAAAGGTTCTACATGTCATCCCATGGGCTTTTGATTGGATAATGCATACAACAAGTGGTCCCCCCTTGACATGTGATCTCAAAGGAAAAATTTGAAGGGTAAGAAGAAGCCTAAGACAAGTTTTTTGTCGACTATGTGACCAAGGTTGTGGAGAATGTTTTAAAGGGTATTTAGACTGTGTAGGGCACCAAAGAGGTCTACTGCCTAGAGGCTTATCCATAGTTCACGTCACCTGTTCCTATGGTGGAAGAGTAGGATATACACCCAACAAAGAAATATGTAAAGCAATTTTGATTTATTTGGAAGCAGTGTGTGATAAAATACTTTTGGGCCTATAGTAAAGTGCATTGGGGGCACATGCATGGCGTGATGAGTTGGCATCTCTTGGGCACTGTGTGCCATATTTAGAAGATATGCCAACTTGGCTATTCTCCATAAGTTATGTATGTAGGAATGGATGGTTTGACAATTGGTTAAGAGCATAACACCTTTGATCATGAATACGAGTCGACAACTTTGGATATAATTTCTCTAGATTTGGCGGGTATGCGATAATTGGACATAGCCATAACTAGATTAGTATAACCTCAGGATAACAAAGTAAATGTGTGTAGAAGAGTTGGTGGCTGGAATAATGGAAAATGAAAAAACTCTTGGCTTGAAGAAAAGATAGGAACATGGTTGCACTGGATGAACTAATGGAATCTCTCATGAGCTAAGACAAGCCATCCCTGATCTTACTTGTATTCTATGTGGAATTTAATGAAGATTAAAGCCTCATGGATGGGATATTTGTTCACAAAAAGAACAAAGGCTTGTGGAGTGTATAGGTTGAATAAGGATTTATTTCTTAGCATGATAACAATCAGGTGCCCATCCTCATGTTTAATGAAACAACAATGGGTGAGTGAATAGAGCCCACTCCGAGTGGTTACTGAAGCTGTAGTTCCTATGTATCAGATGTGACAACAGGATGGAGACCCATGCAAAGGTACACTCTGATAATGTGAATGGTAAATATATGGTTAATAGGGACAACAATGATCACTCTGTTACAATGAAACAAAACCACGAATTACAGTTGAGAAAGGTGGGGGTAAGAAACATTATTGAGAGAGTTGGGTGAAGAGCTCTACATGTGTGATGTTGAGAAGAGGCCAAGTGCACTTATGTTGCTGAGAAGAGTCCAATTGTTCCTATGATGTATACAAGAGGTTGAGAGTTCCTATGAAATGCAATGAGACTGAGAGTGCTCGAGAATAAGAAGGTTGAGAGGAGAGAGCCCTCTATGAATGTATGTTGTTGTAGAATGAGAAGAGTGTAGAGAAGGGATGTGTATTAATGAATGTTGTTGAGAAGAACACTGGGCTGATTCAGTGTGAGCAGAGGATAGAGTGTAGCATGGGTTGAATAGAGGAATGGTCGTAGAGGAGAACAAGGTTGATATCAAGCAAAGCAGATGCCATCTACATTTAACGTTATTTCCTTTCGAGTGTGGGTTTGAGCCTACATACAGGAAGTTGGTGCTTCCATATTAGTGGGTGTCTAAGGAAGGCTTGGGGGTTAGTGTCTTCAACATGTTGGTCCTTTCATAAATCTGAGCTACAAGTTTGCGCTTGCAACAAATCCATGGAGTTGGTGCTTCACATGGTGCTCCTGGTAAGATGATTAGGTGTTTGCAGAAGAAGGGAGTTGGTGCTTCCTGATAGCGGGTGCTGTCAAATAATCAAATGGATTTGGTGCTTCCTGTTAGTGGTGGCTCACAAACATTGATGTAATAGAGTAGGTTATAGTATTATATCAAATAGAAAACAATATTTAGTGGTTTTTCTCCCAGAAGGGTTTCCATGTTAAACCTCTATGTCCAATGTGTATGTTTCTCTTGGTGCATGTGTTCATGTGTTGATTTATGTTGCTGCACATGAGATGTTGTTTATTTCTCTCATTTGATGGATGCCAAGTTTAAATGTCAAATATAAATTGGCAAAAACATTTGAATTAGCCTTAATATTGATTCAACCTCCCTCTCAGTATTAACTTTGTTTCCAACATTTGGTATCAGAGTGAGGTTCCTTCAGTAACAACTTCACTGCTCGAAGGTAGATCAAAAGGAATCAATGGCTAATCAAGTTTGGCTAACACCAGAGGGAATTTTGTTATTTAATGGATTAGACTATGAACTTTGGAGGATTAGAATGGGAGCCTATTTTATGATCATCAATGAAGATGTTTAGTTGTCTCTAGAATACGGAGAGATGAATTATTTTCATACAGAAGCCAAGAGGATTATCATGAAAGGGCTATCAAAGCTAGATGATGATAAGATGAGGCATTGTGAGAAAAAAATGGAAATTTTGGATAGATTTCAATTACTATATGGAGAAGATAGCAATGTGGATCAAGATAAGGTTGAAGAACCTTGTTGCTCAAGTAGGGGACCAAAACATGTAGCTGCTAGTGCTAAGAAGAAAAGGAAGAAGAAGAAGAAGAAGAAGAAGGAATCTCAAAGGGAAGATGCTCAAAATATTTAAGACATTTATTCCAGTGAGAAAATCATTGATCTCCACTACAAGGATGATGAAGAATCAAAAGAGAGGCTATGCTACTTAGAAGGTAAGTTGTTGTTCTGTGATAAATGTAAAGAGATAGGTAATTTAGACACTAGATGTACATATTCCTTTTCTGAGGATAAAGACAGTCATACATCTAGTTGTTATGAAGAGACATCTACATTTGTAACAATAGCTAATGACAATAATTCAGATGAAGGAGAGATATCCTAGGTGTGCTCATCCATAGGAGAA
This sequence comes from Pinus taeda, assembly GCA_000404065.3. Classification (NCBI taxonomy): domain Eukaryota; kingdom Viridiplantae; phylum Streptophyta; class Pinopsida; order Pinales; family Pinaceae; genus Pinus; species Pinus taeda. The sequence goes on along the minus strand of APFE030442958.1, from coordinate 40,756 downwards.
AATAAGAGTACCCCTAGTAGTGATGAAGAAGGGATACCACTTAGACCTCTAGAAGAATTCATGGATAGAGAGAGGAATTTAGATCTTTGTGCTAACTCAACTATCACCTTTGATAGTGAATACAAGGATATGAATGAAATGATCTACTTTATAAAGAAGTTGATCTCTACCCTAAAGGATATCAAGGAACTATAAGAGGAAAATCTCAAGCAAGAGGAGAAATTGAAAAGTTATGAGCTTGAGAATGAAAAGTTGAGAAAAAAAATAATTGATATAAATGCTCAACAATAAGAGGCTAGCATATTGAATGGGAGGCTAACCATTCATCTACGTGAAAGAGAAGCTCATTGTTAGAGACTACAAGATGAAATAGCCTCATTGAGACATGATCTAGAAAAGAAGAATGAAGAACCGTCTCAATATCAAAAGCTTGGGGAGAGCAGGAAAGTCTTGGATGAGATGCTTTCCAAGAAAATATCCCCTCTCATCAAGGTTGGTTTGGGTTTCAAAGAAGAACCAATCTCCAAGAAGGAAAAGGTTGAAGGGTCAAATGTAAGGGTAGTTGAAAATTCCAACAAAAAAAAGGAAAATAAGTTGTTGGACAACGACAACAAATGAAGAAGAAGCAATAAGGTGCTAAGAAAAAACATCAAAGGAGAGAAAATAATTGTAGGAATTTACAGGGTAAGTTCCTCAGATAGAACACCAAAGGACATTGCTCAAAAATAGATCACAGATCAATACACCAATATTGTTGACGTGGTTAAAACCCTCAAAGAGGGAAACAGTCCACGGCCCGAGCCAACGTGGCCACTTCTGGAAATTTATTAATAAAAGAATGAAAATTAACATAAGCTTCTCTCATGACCGGTTACCCTACAAATGACCCTCCATTCTCCTTAAATAGAGATCATGGACCAATCGGGTGTTAAGCCATGGATCAAGTGTCAGTAATACCGAGGAGAGAATGAACCATTGGATCATGACATATCGTGACCATCGGATTGTAAGTTACAAAAGTACATAGTAAAGAAACACACTTTACCTTACTCTACACTAGACAAAGTCATACTTAACTATTTCCTATGTGTTGGAATATCCTAACATCCCCCTTTAAGAACAACTTGGGATAGGATTGAACGATGTACAAATATGACACAATAGGAGAAGGAAGGAGGCATTAGAGCCTATCCCCCCTTAGTGACAACTTCCTAAAATCCAACCATAAATCGAAGTTTAATAAACTTCGCCTCTATGAGAGCCTTTGTAAAGATGTCTGCAACTTGATCATCTATTGAACAATATTGTACTTCAAGAACATGGTCATGAATGAGCTTTCTGATGAAGTGCATGTACATTTCAATGTGTTTTTTGTACAGATGTTGGACTAGATCTTTGCATAGTTGAATGGCACTTTGATTATCAAACCAAAGTGTAGTCAGATGCTGCTGCTGAAAGCCAAACTTTGATAGGATCTGATGAAGCCACAGGGCTTCCTTACTAGGTTCTACAACACCATGATACTCTGCTTCTACTGAAGAAAGAGAAATGACACTTTGTTTCTTGCAAGCCGATGTAACAGGTCCTGAATCAAGAGTGAACACATAACCTGCAGTAGACTTCCAATCATTAGGGTCACCAACCCAATGGAATCAGTGAAACCAACCAATAGAGGAGATGCTTTTGCACTGTAATGAATCCCAAACTGAACTGTACCTTGAACATAATGAAGTATTCTTTTAGCTGCTTTCCAATGACTTTCATGTGGGTTTTTCATAAACCGAGCAATAAGGCCAACAACAAAGGAAAGATCAGGATGAGTATGGGTCAAATACAAAAGTTTTCCTACAAGTTGACGATATAAGATAGCATCAACTTCAAGGGAAGTATAAGTGACTGAAATTTTGGCTCCAGACTGAAAGGGAGAAGGGGTTTGCTTACAATCATCCATGTGAAAATGGCATAGAAGATCACAAGCATACTTGGACTGGGAAAGGGAAATACCTTCCTTGGATTGCAAGACTTGAAGACCAAGAAAATAATGCAAGTGTCCTAAGTCTGTCATTTCAAACTTCTTTTTAAGGCTGGACTTCACATGGTTTATAAGGTTGGGATCACTACCAGTAAGGACAATATCATCAACATAAAGAAGAAGAATGATAAGAGACTTGCCCACTTTCTTGGTGTAGACAGTATTGTCAGAATGACACCTGGAAAAACCAGTTTCTAAAAGAAATCTATCCATTTTGGCTTACCAAGCTCAAGGGCTTGCTTGAGACCATAAAGGGATTTCTTAAGTCGACATACAAGGCTAGAGTCTGTTTATATAAAGCCAGTAGGTTGTTCCATATAGATTTCTTCATGAAAGTATCCATGCAAGAAGGAAGATTTAACATCCATCTAATGGACTTCCCCATTTGAAAGAGGCAGCAAGGGAAAGAACAAGGTGAATAGAGTTCACTTTGGCAATAGGGGAGAAGGTTTTAGTATAGTCAATTCCTTCACTTGTGAAAAATCTTAGCAACAAGACGATCTTTATGTTTATCAACTTTTCCATCTAGGCCATACTTGGTTCTGTAAACCCATTTGCATCTAACAAGTTTTTGTCCCTTTGGAAGAGGAACAAGATCCCATGTATCACCTACCAATAATGAACGATATTCTTCATTCATATCTGTGTCCCAATCTGGATGGCCTGAAGCTTCTGTAAATGTGTCAGGATCATAATTAGCTGAAGCTTGAGCCAGTAAAGAAGAGGCTCTATCGAATTGAGAATGTGTACGTCGCTAATCTATAGGATCACTAGCAAGAGCACCTACTGCATCCCGAGTAGCATGGATCCATTTTGGAAGCTAAGGAGTTGAAGAAGCATCTTAATAAGGTGGGGGAGGATTGTCATCCTTACTGTCATCATCTGAAGAAGAAATATTTTTAGAAGTAGAAGGGATAGAGAGAGGTGGCACATCTGTCGAATTAGGCTCGTAGGCTGATATATTTTCAGCAAACTTTACATCTCTTCTAATGATAAAATTTTTGGACTTAAGTGGAACAAGTATGTATCCTTTGACATCTTCAGAATATTTAACAAAATTACATTTTTCACTCTTAGGTTCTAAAGCTTTATGTTTCTCATCTGGAATATGGGCCCATGCTTCACTTCCAAAAACATGAAAGTGACTTACATCTGGTTTAATTGAGCTCCATGCTTCTTCTGGAGTGATATTGTTTAAAACCTTAGTAGGAGTGTAATTTATTATGTAATTTGCATAGTTAATTGCTTCTGCCCAAAAATTAAGACTAAGTCCTTTAGATTGAAGCATACAATTAGCCACTTCCTTTAAGGTGCGATTCTTCCTTTTAGCTACACCATTTTGTTGTGCAGTATATGGAACAGTACGTTGAATTTGAAATCCATTGTCAGTGCAAAAGTTGATGAATTTGTTGTTAACATATTCTCTGCCATTATAAGATCTTAGCTTAAGAATTTGATGTCCAGATTGTTTTTCAACAAAGGCCTTAAAGGCCAAGAACATGTTTAATATTTCACTCTTGAGTTTTAAGAAGTATACCCAAGTGCGTCTGGAGAAATCATCAATGAAAGTTAAAAAATACTTGTAGCCAAAGAATGAAACAACTGGAAGTGGACCACATAAATCACTATGCACAAGCTGTGAAGGGGCTGAGGCATTACAAGAGGCACATTTTTTGTTGGGTCCCTATAATACTATCGATTCCCCCATTACTATTGTAGTTGTATCCCTTATTAATATTGTTGTGCCCCTATTGTCCCCATATTTTTATTACTGTGCCCCATAGAATCCCTCTATTGTTATTTTTGTGCCTTAATATTATTATTTTTAGGTCGGCTTGGTTATATTGTGAACCCTTAGACTCCTATATATAGAAAGGAGGTTTTGTCATTTAAATCATCAAAGAATTTTTCATTTGTGTAATGTAAAGGAGGTTGCCCCTTCGAAGAGGCTGAATTCTAAGGCATTGATCTATCTTTTCTATCATTTTGTGAGCTGGTTCCATAACATTTGGTATCAAAGCTTTGGATTCGAGGGTTTCACTGCTCCAAATAGGTCATCATGGAATTTTCGCTATAAATTTGTTTCTGTGATGTTTCAGAAGTGGAAAAAAAAACCATTTTAGATGAAATGGCGTTGAACCTCAGGTCTAAATTTCAGAGATTTTTGCGCAATATTTGCAGAGATATGATCTGAGGAAGTTGGTATTTTTGCAGACTCATGAATTACATTCCAAAGAAGTGACCTGGGGAAAATAGTCATAACTTTTGTTTTGAGCATCAGATTGAAATTTCATAAGAAGTTATAGAAAGAGAACAGACTGTAGTTTCCTATGTATAGTTTTCAGATCCTAAGGTTATAACAGTGATACGTGGCACTTCATAGAAGTTCACTCTTTTGAGAAGGTATATAATTAGGTCATCTTGGAAGATTGTGCATGACTCTGTCTTGAAGAATCTAAATTGGATCATACTAGTGGCATTGGAAAGAGGACACAAAGGGGTACTCCAAATCACAATTTCAAAACTTGATGATCCGAAATTACAGAGATACATCAGATTCAATATCGAGCTCCTACAAAGTGAAAAAAAGGTGTGTATTTTTTTTAAATATTTGCATAAGATTGGTTTGAAAAATTAGTTTGAAGGAATTCAAGGGGCATAGTGAAGCATTATTATCGGTAATTAATGCCTTGAAGAAAGAAAATAGAAACACCTAGCAAACAACCTGAAAGTTCTAGCATTACTCATGAAGAAGAGGAAGAAATGCTACATGATATATCAAAATTACGAGACCAAGTGCAACAAATGTCACTCTCACAAAAGCTAACAGAAGCTAAGATAAATGGCATGGAATCTAAGATAAATGGCATGGAAGCTAAGATGGACGACACGGAAGCTAAGATGGACGACATGGAAGCTAAGATGGATGGTATGAAAAAATTGTTACTAGAAAGGCTTCCTAATGGAAAAAAGGTAGGAGAGGAAACTCATAATGAGAACAAAAGAAATGTTAATCATGATTTGAAGAATGAAAACATGGAATATTTGAAGAAAGACATTGAAGGATTGAAGGAATGTTTGACAAAGTTGCTATAGGAAAGGCTTCTTAATGGCAAAATGTTGTAGAGGAAACTCATGATGAGAACAAAAGAAATGTTAATCATGATTTCATAGACTCTAACATTGGAACAAAGACCCACCATGTTCCAAAGGTCGATATGAGGAAGTTTGATGGCATGGATCCCATAACATGGATACTATGGATGGAGCAATTTTTCGATCTCCATAATGTGCAAAACACACAAAAGGTATGCATTACAAATTTATATTTGGAACCAAACTAGTTTGTATGGTATCAATGGCTTTTCTCTCGTAAACAAATTGTGACTTGTTACAGAAGAAATGACAGCACATTATGAGGATACGAAAAACAACACTTTTTTTAGCCAATTGATAAACCTCAAAAAAAAGGGTTCAATGAGGGAGCACATTGAGGACTTCCAAAAATTGAATATAATGGTAAAAAATATTATAGAGGAGCATAGGATTAATATGTTCGTAGGGACTTTAGAGGATAACATCCAACATGATTTTCACCTTCGAGAACCTAATTCATTGGAAAAGGAATTCAGGTTAGCAAGAAAAATGGAAAGCAAAATTATGGCAACCAGGAAGCCTACCACTCACAACTATAAAGATGGAAGTGTTGTTGCCTCTAGCCTTCCACAACCTATAAGGTTGACACCACAACAATTGGAAGAAAAAAGAGCAAAAGGGCTTTGTTGTAGTTGTGATAGCAAATACACTAAAGGTCATAAATGTGTCGAGAAGAAATTATTCTACATAGATTGTGAAGAGGAGGAAGAAAATGAACAAGAAATGTCAAAAGAAGAGGATATATTCCAAAAACAAACCCTAGATAAAGAAGAATTGAATCCGACCATATCTTGTAATGCATTGGCTGGAATTACCACTCCTCAAACTATCAAGATAGAAGGCCATATCAAGAAGAAAAATGTAATAGTGTCGATTGATTCAGGAAGTACCCACAATTTTATTCATTGTAAGATAGCCAAATAATTGAATTGCTTCCTATATCTAGCACTAGAGTGTCAATTAATGGTTGCAAGTGGAGGAACCATAAATTTCTCTGGAAAGTGCCATAATATCAAGCTATCCATGGGAGAATATGTATTGAATAGCCCAATGCTTTCCATTCCAATGGGAGGTGCTGATGTTGTACTAGGAGTCCAATGGCTACAATCCTTGGGTACAATAGCTTTTAATTTTCAAGAACTTTTCATGAAATTTTTTGTGGATGGAAAGGAAGTTGAATTGAGGGGTATTGCAGGGAAACCAAGAAAGATAATCATCTCTAACGATATGACAAAGCTTCTAAAAAAGGAACAACAAGGTGTAATTGCACAGTTATGTTTGCTAGAGGTTCCCACATCAAAATCATCTATTTCTCCAGATCTCCAAAAAGTATTGGACAATCATTCCAAGGTGTTTGAGACTCCCAAAGGTCTCCCACCTATTCGTGATCAAGATCATGCTATTCATTTGATTCTAGGAAGTGTTCCTCCAAACATCAGGCTGTACAGATATCTTTATGCCCAAAAGAATGAAATTGAATGTATGGTTGTAGAAATGCTAGAGGCTGGTATAATTCAACCTAATCAAAGTTCTTTCTCTGCTCCAGTAGTATTGGTGCACAAGAAGGATGGATCATGGCGCATGTGTCCAGATTATAGGGAGCTCAACAAGCTCACTATTAAAGATAAATTTCCCATTTCTGTTACTGATGAATTATTGGATGAATTGCATGGATTAATTTACTTCACCAAGTTGGATCTTCGTTCAGGATATCATCAAATTAGAATGAAGATTGAAGACATTCAGAAAACAACATTTAGAACTCACGAGGTTCATTATGAATTTTTGGTCATGCCTTTTGGCCTTACCAATGCACCTTCTACATTTCAAGGTTTGATGAATTCCATTTTCAAACCCTTCCTTAGAAACTTTGTGTTAGTACTTTTTGATGATATACTAATCTACAGCAAGTCTTGGAAGGAACATGTTGAACATGTTGAAAGGGTGCTATAACTATTGGAGGAGAAACAATTATATGGAAAAAGCTCCAAATGTTTCTTTGGAGTACAAGAGGTGGAATATCTGGGTCATATTGTATCTCATGAAGGTGTTAAGGTAGACCCTAGAAAAATTAAAGCCATTCAAGAATGGAAAATCCCCACATCCATAAAGCATCTGTGAGGATTTCTTGGGTTGACAGGGTATTATGACAAGTTTGTTAAGAATTATGGGAGAATAGCAGCACCTTGTTGAAGGCCCCGAAAATTGGGTCAACAACAAGGGGGATACCCACTCGGTCCGCATCTTGGTTGGCAGCTCCTTATCCATTTGCTATAGCAGGTCCGACTGGGGATATGGGACCAATTTCCCAATTCAGTGTGTGTGTGTAAGAAAGATGGGTATTTCTGTTCTAAATGGAATACTTCTATCCTAATTCTAATCTAATGCTATGCTGTTGTATTCTAACAAACAGAAAAACATAAAAATTTATGCTAACCCAGGGTGTGATCTTTCTTCTATGCGATCTAAAAAGATTTCAAACAATGACTGGTAATAAAGATCATTCAACTATTATAAGAAAAGAATTCAATAAAGATGAACTACTTCGTATAAGAAGTTAGACGAAACAATTGTGAAAACTTATCGCTTAAATGAGCTATTCATACACTAAACATAAACAAATAGTTATCACCGTATAAAAGTGCCAAATGATAACTCAGACATCCATGCTGTAATATATAAACAATTTAAAATTGAATATCGCTTTAACGCATAAGCAGAAATTGTTAAGAGATAAAAGTACCATTTATAGCTAGTCCTACTCATGAGCTTCAAGCGACAATTGATTTATCTCTCCTTGATTTAACATCCACTAAGAGTACCGAAGTGCAACATCAGTAGCAGATATCAAATGCAAATATCAAATAAACCCTATTCCATTCATTCACCAAAACCTCCTCTGAGGGTGAAAAAGTGCATGTTCTGAGGACAAGTTTTTGATAAATTTCTAGACCCTTCTCTAAATGCATGAGAAGGGTTTAAATACTACTAACTAAATAACTTATTTACAGAAATTGAGGAGGTTTAAATGACTGTCCTCTTTCTACGCAAAACTATTTCTAAAATTAAATCCACTATCTAACTATTTCTAAATTTGCTCCTTAACGTCGCAAGCATTCAGTATTTTCCTGAGTGAAGTCGGCTGACTGTCTTCCGTCTTTGGTTGAGTTAAGCAAACAAAATCGACAAGAGCTGGCATTATCTTCTCAGTAAAATTGATGATATACTTGAGAGTCATCCAATGACTATGTGACATTACCATGTATACCTAGTAAAAATCCCATTTCAACTTGGTTAACCCTTGGACTGCTTCTGCTTTTCCTTTAGTCTTTTGTTTCCAGTTTGTTTCTATCACTGCTTTCTTGCAATTTTCAGGGCTTGCAAGTGACTGAGTAATTAGGAGCCTTCCTTTTTGAGCAAGTTTTCTCAGCGATGCGCGATTAGCGCTAAGCGCTAATCACGCATCGGAAACTGCCTCTGTTTCTTGATCCGGGCTTCCCTGATGCATTTTTCGCCTCTTGCGCCTTTTTCTCTCATTTGGTATAAAGCTCAAAATTTGTCAAAATAATGATTCCGTGAGCTCTTGACCCTGAGCATTACACTGTCTGTTTCTGGTATCAGCATCGTTCAGTACCCATTCAACCATGGCTGTATATGAGAAATCTGTGATGGATGCCTCAGAAGAGTTCTGCGGCTCTTTTTTTTTTCCCTTAAGTGGATTAGGTGTGCCTTCTGAAATGGACATTGGAGTGCTGCCTTTCCTCCTCATAGTTTTCTGCATATTGCCTTGTATAATGCTTCAGCCTTCTTTCCTACAGTTTACATTTGAGGTGGAAGTAATGATAAAAATAATGACAGGAAAACTTTAAATGCTGAAGATATGCAAAACATGCCACCTTACGTGAACTAGTTCTTCGAAAAGCACAACACCATACTTCATTAACAACTGGCAACAACTCATTAATTCACATTAAAATGCATGACCAACTCTTGGCTTAAAAAGTTTTCTCGAATAATGAGCCAGAACCAACTGTGATGGAGAGGTCCTGGGATTTTTCTTTGCGATATCGCAGATCACTGTATCGCAAATCACAATTTCATCGTGTTGTTCTACCGCAAGGTCACAGTATCGCAATATCGCAACATCGCAACTTCGCAGTGTCGCAGTATCGCAGTATCACAGTATCGCAACATCGCAATATTGCAGTATCGTAGATCACTTAATCATTATAATCCTTATGTGTAATTCATGTGATTTTTGCGACGCGCGATATGCGATATCGCATATCAGCGATTTTAGAGTTTTTCAATGTGAGTGCTTCTTTAACATATGCGATGCGATGAAGTTTCGCGTCGCAATCTCGCGTTTTTTATCATTTTAACTCATTAGAAGGTACCCTATCATTCTTTACATGATGCGATATCTCTTAAGGAGTGAATTTTACTTTCTTCATTATGAAACTTAGGTTTTTTTTTTAGATTCTTCAAGGTATTTTCCTAAGTCCATGATGTTGTAAGTTTTATCTAAAAGAAAATATAACACTAATTGATTTTTTAGATTTTTACTGAGGGTCCCCACTTATTTAGTATTAGCAATAACACTTCATAAGGGGGGGGGTTGTTGGTGGCCACAACAATTGGCGATTCACTTGGAAGAACCAATTATCTCTGTGTTTCTATTGAATTTTTTCAGCGTCCAAAACAGAAAATTTTTCAGAAAATTAAACTTTATTATGGAAAGATAAAGTACATTATGCTCTAACCTATCAATGACATTTTGTTTCAGCTATTTTCAACTTTGATGATTTGCTCCCTCAAGTTAGTCCTTGTGTTTAGATCAGCCATTACTTGGTTTGTAAAAATAAAACAAAGTCTTCTCTGTAAACCAGTTTTCAATCTGCTCATTTGTCGCAGGTAGAGCCTCTGCTGCCAGCAGGCATTTATAGCCTCGACAGGGTTATCTGTTACCCAGCAATGATCCTGTATCCTACTTAAAGAAACCTTCAATTCTCAAAGAAGAATCCACATCCACACTTATTTCTTTGATTTTCTTTTTATTCTTAAAGAACAATGTCTTGGTTTGATAGCCAATTTATGACACAGTCATTCACTCGATTTATAACTTTGCTGAACAAGCTGGCTCGTGATGAGACCCCTTGCCTCTTGATGTACTCTTGAGTCTTGCCCTGTTGTGGTATGCAGTATTGGCAAAGTCAGCAATTATAATATCTGTGATTATGATAAGTCGGCTCGTGATGAGACCTCTCATTCTTCAAGATGAAGTGTATCCTTGGATTGTTCCTCTGAAAGTTGTGATTTCCTTGGCAGTGAGGAAGTCATTGTTTCCTTTAGATAGCTCTGGACGACAATGATAGAGTTTTTGGAAGTAGCTGTTCTACAGAGAATCTTTATTTTGTTATTGATACCTTTCATTACACTGATATAAAACAATTTCTTCACTAAAGGTCATTTTCATCAAACTTTATGAAGTTGAAACTAGTGTCATATCTAGGTTAGAGTCTTTAACTGTATCTTTCAATAATAAAGATCAATTTTCCAAAAGATTTGCTATTTATACAAGCGAAAAATCAAAATATGAAAGGAGTTGGTGTCTTTTTCGTAAAATGCCTAATGTAACCATTCACAATTGGTTTTATTATGAAAAAGAAAAACTATTACTCTACAAAAATAGAAGAATAATCTTCTATGGAAAATATTTCTTAAGAATTTGTCCATTGACAGGCAAAGAGTCTCTTTTACCTACTAAATCCTGTAACATAAATGTCGATGGACCTAAGACCTCTACAATTTGAAAAGGACCAAGCCACATTCTTTGAAATTTTGTATGTTTCCCCTTTTCTTTATGTGCCTTGTCCCATTTTAAAACTAAGTCTCCATTTTAAAACTAGGTCTCCCACCTGAAAATATTTTCTAGTCATTCTATTTGAATCGAAAGAGGATTTTACTAGTGCCTGATGATGAGCATGCATTTTCTTAGCTTATTCTTGTTGTTCTTCCAATTTGATTATTTCCATCTGTCGTAGGTGTAATGAGGAGGTTGGTACTTCATCAATGTATTGAACTAGAGACAAAGAAGGAATTGCTAAATGAGTCAGAAGAACCACTTCTCTCCCATAAACTAAATTAAAGGGAGAAGTGCCGATGGAAGCTTTTCTCGTTATTCGGTCTGCCCATAAAGCGTATATTAAGGATTTATGCCAATTTTTATGATTTTGGTCTACTGTTCTTTTGATAATCCTGAATAGGTTTTTATTTGTAGACTCGGCTAACCCATTGCCCTATGGATAATAATTGGCAGAATATTTAAGTTTGAATCCTCTTTTAAGTGCAAATTCAGTCATTGCATTTCCAGAAAAGTATGATGCATTATCGAACATTAAAGCGG
>APFE030442948.1:0-10834 GCA_000404065.3 Pinus taeda | reverse complement strand
AAATATGGGGAAGGCCTCTTTCCTTAGTAAATATGGGAAAGGAAAAGAGACCGGGCTGTTGAGGAACAGACGGGAGGAAAGAAAACAAAGCATGCTAAGTCTCGTGAAGACGAGATAGCATGGCACAGATGGTGCACTGAATTTGCTGAAGGCAGTGGTCTGGCAAATACGCTTGATGGGAGGCTCGGTTTTATTGACGAGTCTCGTGGACGCGAGGAAAGACAAGCAAGAAAACAGTTTCCCAGACTCTGGAGAGGTGTGGGAACGGTGAGAGCAGAAGTACAGGTAAGTATGTCTGTGGATTCCATCTTTGTTCATAAAAGATTGTATCATTAAAGAGAATTACGATGGTGGTATTAAGTATATAGATAAACTGTTTGCTTAAAAGAAGACCTAGCAGTATTCTGTACGGGACATGGTTATGGACCCTGTTCGGAAACAATATTGGTAAAACTCAACTAAGCTAGGAGTAGGGGTTCTTACGTTTAAGAAGTTTGCAAGTGTCCGTTAAGACTCCTGTAACCCGTTTAAGAACCAGTAAAAGAAACCTGGGAGGCTGTAGGTTACATTAGAAAAAGAGAAAAAATATATATATTCATAAGTCTATGACCAAAGTGAATCAGAAATAGTAAACTGTAAGTAAAAATTGTAAACAAATTTTTGAAGTAAGGAGTATACAACTCTAGAGACCCATCATAGAAAAGAACAGAGCAAAATCCTCTACGATTGAGTATATCAGGGAAGTTCTTTTAAAGAAAAACTGTAGTGAAACTTCATTACAAATAAATAAATACCAAATAGAAATATCAAGACATAACATTACAGTTAAAGCCAAGGACAATGTCAATACAACATCGTAGAACCTCATAGAGTCAGAATGTGGTCGGTGGAAACGTATAAATCAACTGCAAGAACCTTGAATATAATCACCATTCGGCATATGCATACACAGATACTTTCTCAAGCAAGTAACGAACAGAAAAATTTAGAACCTGAAGGACTAATTCAAATACTATAACAGTCCAAACCGAATGACCTCGATTCTCTATGAAAATAGTCATGGTAGAATAATGAGAGCCGAATGAAAGAAATTTCAAGTATTGAAAACCTTTTAGCAAAATAAGAATCTTTCTCAGGCATTCTTAATCCTGCGCACTAATATATATATCAACCAAAACAACAAAATCGAATATATGTAAATCTCTTAACAGAAGAATAGCGGAGCGAATTATGAAAGAAAATGTTTCCAAATAAAAGAAATTCCTCCATGCCGAGACCTGTAGGTTGAATCCGCAGAATTATCCTAAGGATTCGAGACCCCAGGCTCGGAATTTCATAACTTACAACAAAACCAAAGAAGCACAAAAGGAAAATATAAACCGTATTTTATATTAATAGTAAATTTTGTTCAAGAGCATGCAGACGGGTTAGGACCCGGTCGGAGGAGTACATCAAAACCCTTATAGCAGAACGAAAACAATATCCATATAACTCTCGGCCAGTTAGCCATCATATAACCAATACTGAACATATATTACATCCAAATAATTACCAGACTGTTGTCCTCAAATAAACAAAATACATAGCGATATAGTCATTTAAGTTTTACGAGGATAGAAGCCTCATTAGGAACGCCTATCGATGGCTCACACAGCCGAGAAACAATTGTAGGAATCCTCTGAAACTATCACTGAACCTGACAATGCAATGATTAAGGTTAAGTCATGGAACCGGCATCCTGCCCAAACAATAGCCGGGGTAGCAAGAGTTCGGTTGAACTCACCTGGGAAGTTTATCATTATATACGAGCAAGGACGGTTACCCTTCCATCCTTGGCGACGGACGATCCAAGCTCTGCCTTTCACACAGTGAAATTAGTTAGAACCATCCACAGCTACCATAAAAATCTAAACCAATTTCAGGATTAACGTAAAGAAACAAAAAGCAAGAATGTTACCTGCATTGCTGAGCAAGGTCGAAGCCTTCGGCTCACCTTCGAACGGAATGGGCAAGAACAAATCTCAGTATCAGTTCACCTTCGAACAGAATGGGCAAGAACAAATCTCTGTATTGGCTCACCTTCGAATGGAATGTATCAAAGCCGTAGCCGGAGGAACCCTCTGGAGGCGGGCTCACAAACACAAATGAAGCCCTAAACCCTTAGGCACTGCCTTGTATAATAGGACAGTGCTTATCAACCGTTCGATGGAGGGAAGTGAATACCCTCCGTCGATTTCCTCCAGAATCTCGAGGATCGACTTCCCTACAGGAAGTATTAAATGTCAACAACTATCAACAACAGTCTCCGGGAGTGCCAGCGCAGATGGGGTAAGCAAATCTCGAGGGAAGTCCACCTGTCATGCTCTCGGGCAGTTGACATTAATTCATTTTGGAAAAATCAAACCGCCATCGTACTTACAGTAATAACCTCTGGTACTTAAAATCTGCATACCGAATCAAGGATTGAGTGTAAGGTTGATATGACCATAATATTTAGCATATAATGTTGGCACGGTAAATATACCGTGTAGATTAATGTAAAACCAATTAATTTTTTTTATCAATATTTTATTCTGATAAGAGTTGTGACAATAATATTGGTTGATTTTCTGATTGGAAATCTAATATAATATTGGAAAACATTTTTGAAAGGTTTTTTAAAAGGAAAAATTATTAAGATTTATTTACATTGTAAATATGCTAAAAATATAATTAATTTTATTAGTTAAATATGTTAGTGAAACTATAGTTTATGGTTAGTAATTGATTTTCTTCAATGTATGATTGGCATATTAACTTGGTTTTAAAATAAGCATCTAAATTAAATTCAAATATTCAAAGTTCACCAGATTATGTACAAAAATTAATATCAGTTGTCAATTAGTTTACAATACAATATTAACAATTTGTGTGTGTAAACTAATCTAAATGTTGGGAGTTTAATAATAATCATGAACAATAATAATAATAATAATATAAGTAGTCAATCAGTTTACCATACAACATTAACAATCTAAACTAAGATTGTATGAAAAATGTCAAATTAAATTGTAGGTATAATGTGTAATGCATGATAAGCTCTAAATGTCAAAGCTATATATCAATGGGCATTGCAACTTTGTGTATCATTAAATTGTATGACTTCATGATGCATTTGGCTACATGCATTAAAGATAAGCATATTTTTAATAAATGTGTTATCTTCCACTTCATTTATATGTATTCCATAAGAAAAAAAATATTTATATTAAAAGTAGTTGAATATACATATTTTACTCCTAAAATGACTAATTCGGAACATAGATAAACACAAAAACATCTAACTTGATCTTTACATTTTCATTTGGTCCTCTGTCATAACAATATACATAAAGGTCAAATTATAATGCTTGTTACAAGATCATTGTCAAAACTTTTAAAAACAAATTGTCCACAATGAATAAAAAGGTCCTAAGTGGAAATCTATTTGTTTGTGTTCTTCTCCATGAATGTTTTTTGATATGGCCATAGATCCAAGGGGCATTTCTAGTGCTTCTTTGTATAAAGAATTTTCTTTCATCTAATTCTTTGAGAATATGAGAGAAAATAAGCCACTCAAAATTAGTTAAAGCTTCTTGTATGTCTTGTAGAATGGGCTAAAAATAAACATTTTCAATAGTTATCTTGTGGATTGCCCATTCAATAACTATCTTGGAATCTTCCAACACTTGAAGTGTTTTATGTTATTTTCTAGAGAGGCTATAGAAATAAGTATTCTCAGGGTAATAAACTCTGCTATGTTGTTATAATCATGCCAAGGGGCATATCAAACCTGCTTGTATTGAGTATAGTTGAGAGGTAAAATGAAACCTACTCCACGTTTGTAAGGATGACCTTGTGTAACTCCATCCAAATAATCCCATGGAATGGATTGGTCTAGAGGTGGTAAAACCATAATTATGTTTTTCTTTGGTTTTATATCAACCTTGTATTCTTTGCACAAATTTGTTATCAGGGTTACTATTAAATTCAATGGGATATCACAAGAATAGAATATACTAGAATTTCTTGACCACCAAATGTTGTTTATAAGAATGTAAGAAAAAGGTTCAAATTGTGATGTTGATGGATCCTCGTGCTAGAATCTAAAGCATTCTATGATGTCCTCTTGATTCCTAGAAGACATCAACCCCAACTCAACATTAACCTTGAAAACTACCTACATTGTACAAGAATTGTTGCCTCAAAAGCTAGTAGGTCTTGTGAGGGTAGCTCTCAAAGAAATAACTAGACCAAGGGACAACAATATGAGGTGTGGTAATGGTGTTTCCTCAATATGTAGGGGTGGCTAAAGATTAACCATATTAGGCGGTTCCAACCCCTAAGAAGGAAGTAACATTTCCCTGGCCCACCCTTCAATTGATAGGTGTTAGTGAACAATAATGTGGTAATGAAGGGGAGAGGAATTCATAGTCAAGTGCCATGGTCAAAAGGACCAACTGATGGGGGTGTCCACATCCTGAGTGTATAGATGTGACTAGGGAGCATTCATGGATGCATGAGCTACCAGCTCAGCCTTGGTTTTTTCACCCATCTTGTGCATCTTTTACTTCTTCTTAATTATTCCATTGTATTGCCGCTTATAGCTCAGTGGTTAGAGCTTGATTTGTATGATGTAACAATTTTCTTACCCCTTTAAGATGAGTCATTTTATCGCTTATCTAGGTTGGAACATGAAAGGGTTCATTTTTTATGTGATGGAGCATCATGTGCTCAGGAACTAGGTGATGGTCATATGACTCATGCTATGTCTTTTCCCATGTGCTAATCTTTATGTTATGATCATTTTTTTCATTTTAAGTTTTTATTTTTTTTATTGTGGCCATGATATGATTTTTCCTTTTCTTTTAGTTGCATCAACCTCCTAGGGAAAATATTTTAGGCCCTACTCAAGGTATGTCAACATATAAGTGCCAAATCCCAAAGAACCAACGACAAGTTGTACATGAAGAATGGAGGTGAGATATAGGGCTTGTAATGTGGCATGGAAGGTGTTAATTATGATGTAGAGAAGATGGAACACACTATCTCAATCACGGCTTTCCAAGTAGTTCCCATCCTATAACCCAAAGGGCCTTAAGGGAGGTCCCACTAGACTAGGGTCAAAGATTAACCCCTCAGGTAAGGTGAGAGAACAAGAATATGATCAAGGTTTGTCAATATTCTAGCTCACCCCATTATCCATACTAAATGCCAAAAAAAACAAGTATAAGCATCTGATTTCAAAATTATCAAAGTACCTTTTGAATAATAGTCTGCCTTAATCCAGGTGCTAGTGTGATATGGTGAGAGGCACATGGATTATGCAAGTGGTGAATTCACATGGCATATCATTGTCTAATGGTGGTTGGCAGGGGATACTGGATGTTTGGTTGACCGACCGACTATCAAGTGTATGAGAAAAAATCTTCCTATGGGGTTACCCATTTTGGTGGGTAATAGAGACATGAAATGAAAAGGTGTGATTCCTCCAAGGACTTGCAAAAGGCACATCTACTTGGGCCTACCCAACCTTTTTTCAATAAATTGTCCCAAGTGAGAATTTTATTGTTTAAATCTAACATAAGGACAGTAATACATTTGAGCAAAGCATGAAGTTTCCGTAAAATTCCCCCACTGCCATGTTTTAGGGCCTAAGAACTGAGACTTTGTGAAAGATTCATAGATTAGTTTTATAGGGAAGGCTCCACTTCTTGGGTTCTTAGTCCATGTGAGTTCATCTTCTATGTTTTATATCTATATCGTGATTCCTACCTATATTCTCATCCTTTTTCTTAGTGACAATTATTTATTTGAATTAAAAGTGTTGTAGGCTAACTCATTCAATGGGAAAGAATAGAGATGATCTAATGTCAATACTAGTGTTCCAATCCCACTAGGGGTTTGGAGCACCAAGACATAGGGATTCCTGTGATTCTTACATTCTTAAGTACGTGGATATATTCAAACAAATTGTTTGCATAGTAATTGAGAAAACAATGCATACCAAAGGGTCGTATAAGGTGAGACCCTTAGCTAGGATATCAATATCTTCTTCTTTATGACTTATTCCCATTCTTTTGGATCATATTGGAAAGGTGTGACTAATTATTTTAGGTTAGTGGTTTATTCTTTTGGCCCCAATTTAAAATCATTATTTTAGGATTCCTCTTCCTTTAGTACTTCCTCTATGGGGGGATAAGGAAGGAATTGATCCTCAACATTTGCCACATTTTCAAATCTATCACCAATCTTGGGTGCTTTTTTGGGGAAGCGTTTTCCACTCTCACCATAATTATGATTCTTGGAGGAATGGATGAATTATTACTTCATTGGAAGTAAACAAGGTGTGGACACTATAGATCTATTAAGAGGATATTGGGGTTCTTTTATCTCCCTAAATAAGGTCAGCTTCTAGTGGATCTGCTGACTTAACTAGAGTTGTCTTTAACATAACCTTTAACTCTGGCCCCAACTAGAAATTTTGGTAAATCCCCTAATTAGGTTGCTCGTTTTTCTTGGAAATTTACTATATGAGCTTCCACGTTGATAAGGTAGTGATAATGATCATGTGTTCTCTTCCACTAATTGGAAATTTTTTAAAACATTGAGTCATTGAATTTTAAATAGTAATATGCCACATGCCTAGTGTCAATGAAAAACTACTCTTTAATAATCCAAAGGTTATGATAGGTATACATTTAGCTACTAGTGTGATCTCAAAAGGAATTTTTTTAGAGAAGTCCATAATGCCACATATTTAAGAAAATGTGATAATATATCTTTGCACAATATCTTTACTTCAAAAATGAAACTTGTGGGTGGAATCCCTTATGTGTTATAGGGAATTGAAGGTTTAGAACTATAGGGGGAGAATGGGGAGCCATACCCATATTGGGGACAAGGATAGGGTATCCAAAGAGGGGTCAATGAATGGAACCATGGTTTCATGCACTATGTAGTGTTACCCTAGAAGAAAGGACTTGATATTAAGATGAAATTTTGATCTTTAGATGACTAAAAATCCATAGGAAGAACCCTTTGGCATAAGGGTAAATGAAAGTTTATTCTAGGATTTATAGGTTCCAAGTCACAAAAATTCAATGGTTTAGATATATTAGCTTTAGGAATAACTCACTAAACCTACAAATTAACTAATGACAATAGTAGAATTTGGTTTGGGCCAAAGCATTAGAGTCCACTAGAAAGGAAGGTTGTAGGGGTGCCTCTTTGACCATGCATACATGTCATGGAGTAGAAGTAGGATGGAGTGTTGGAATTTATTTTGGTGGACCAAATGCCAACACCTCCTTAAAAAAATTGATGCAAAACAATTGCATTAGCTAGGGATGAACCTATAAATATGGATCCTCTCCCAATGATAGCTTGGGTTCCATTTATCTACAAATCCTTTGAGGGGACATGAGAGACATGGTGGCAGAAGGGAAACTCACATGGTTGAGTAGAAGAGATTGGAAGATAGGCATGGGGGGGTGAACCCAACTACTTTGAAGAGAAAAGAGAGGTGGATTACGGTGGATATCCCATAGGAACCAATATGTGAAATTTTAATTACTATTGTAGTTAACTGGTTATTATTATCCTACCAATTGATTATTTATCTTCTGCAAAATAATTGTGACAAATATTGATCTAGAGTTATGCATGAACAAAATAGAATACATATATAAAGATAAACACAAAGATGTAGCAGAAATAAAAATTCCTTTCATTAATATAAAAGAACTGAAATATACTTACATAGAGAAGGGAAATAGCCTAGCTTAGGTGATGGTAGCTTATATCTATGAGGATATGTGGCAGCTACATGCATTTGAATTGTGTTACAATAAGGCTCAAGGGAATTTTTATTATTGAACAACAAAGGGAAACCCTAAATAACCAAAAACCTAACCCTAGGAGATGGAACACCAAGAGTTTGTGGGCCCTATTTGGGGTTAGTTGGGCAACCAACTTCCCAGGGTCGTAACTTGGTCACATGATCTTTGTTTGGCATGTATGATACCTCGCTAGAAAGATCTCTCCAAGTACTACAATAATTGTGGTCTATGGACCTATTTCAAACCTAAAAACAAAATCATTTAGGGGTCAAAATAACTTTGAAAGTTCAGGACCCAAAAAAATTGCTAAAAATAGTAAATTGTGTTATAATAAAGGAAAATGATGAAATCAAATGGAGTTCTAGGTTGAATAGGTGGGTGGCCACCAATATACACCTAGATCAGTCCATCCCCCTTAGGAAGCAATGGTCCCCTTTGTGTGCAAAGCCTCCATGAGGTGTGCAATTTTTTTTTGAACTTGGTCCCTGGTGAGCCACTTGCCTTGGTGAAGGGGTTGGCCGACTTTGACAACGTGATATAGTTGGATCCTCTACTGGCGAGTGTTCTTGATCTGTGTGTCCATGATCATATTAGCTGTGGCATGTTCGATGCAGCTTGGGTTGAGCTCCATTAGGGTTAGCTTCTCAATAATATCTAATGTGTCCAACAATGGGGGAAAGTATGGCCATAGTCAGTCCACTTTGAATATGGGTGCAGGCCAAGGAATGGTGAAATGTTGAGCTCTAAATCATTGTCCCTAACATCCTTAGTGATGGCGTAAGGCCCATATCAGAGTGGGAAAATCTTGCGGTAGGCCCCAATGAGGAGATCCTTCCGCAAATGTGAATATATTGACGACCACGAAAACATAGTCATTTCCATACTTGGTAGAAGGAAGGCCCAACATGTAGTCCATGGAGATGGATTTCCAGGGCCAATTAGGAGTAGGAAGAGGAGTATACATGCCTTGCTTCTTGATTGTAGGTTTGGAAATGGCACAAGTAGTACATGATCTGATGTACTTCCCAACATATTGTCGAAGGTTTGAACAATAAAAATATTTCTGCAATATTGCCACTATCTTTTCTACCCCAAAATGTCTAGCGACTCGACTGTAGTGTGCCTCCCAAATCATCTTGGAACGCTCATTTGAAGGTACACAGAGGTGTCCTAGGTGGCATAATAGCGCATCCTATAGGTGAAAGTTGGAACCTTCTTACCTTACAACAACATATGGTATGTGGTGCCAAATTGTGGACCACTATTGTAAAGATGTGGCCATTTTGAAGTCTCGTGTCCAAGCGATTTGAGCATAGTGTTCAGCACCATGACCAGTGGTCGACTAAGGAAATCCGCAATATTATTGATGATGTCCCTCTTGTATTAATGTTCAAAAGGAATTGTTGTAGGTATGTGGACCATTTCAGATGGCGGTCGTTTTGCAACTTTCCTTGTGTCTATATGAACTGCAGGGGCCAGTGTTTTGTGTGGATGATAATTTCCTTCCCCATAATGCAATGCTTCCATTCTTGGCAGGTGTGCACATGGAATATATATCTTTGTCATAGGTGGGATACTTCCAAACTGTGTTTGAAAGTGTCTCACTATGATATGCCACTTGATGCCCTTGTTGAGTAAGAACTGCACCAATAGCATAGTCGGAGGCATCTGTCTCAATCTCAAATGGTTGTTGCAGGTCTGGTAATGTGAGCACTGATATAGAGCAGAGGCGATGCTTCAACTCGGAAAACACCTTTTGTTGGGATTCAGACCAAAATAAATTTTCCTTTTCTCTACCCTTGGTGACGTGACTCAAAGATTAAGTGATATGAGAGAAACAGAACACGAACCTGTAGTAGTTATTGGAAAGACCCAAAAGGTTAAGGAGGTCTGTTAGAGTGGTTGGGGTTGGCTAATCCCGAATAAATTGCTTCCAGGTTGGGTCCACATGCAAACCTCTCTCATCAATGATGTACCTTAGATATTGAACCTGGGTCATACCAAAAGTGCATTTCTCCAAATTGGCACATAATTTGTGTTGACGCAGGGTTTGGAGGACCTATTGAATATGGTGAAGGTACTCTTCCCAGCTCTAGTTGAAGATCAGGATGTCGTCCAAATACACTACCACAAATGAGTTGTTGAAGGGTCGCAAGATGTCTTACATCAGCCTCATGAAGGTTTTGGGGGCATTCATCAACACGAAAGTCATGACCAACCATTCAAAATGGCCCTCCTTGGATTTGAAGGCAGTGTTCCACACATTAGAGGGTTCGATTGGTACCTGGTGATAACCAAACTTCAAGTCAATCTTGCTGAAATATTTACCCCCCTTGATTTGGTATACAAGGTCATCAATCTATGGTATTGGATACCTATTCCAGATGTTGTTATTATTTAGTGCCAGATTGTCAATACAGAGTTTCCAGATCCTGTCCTTCTTCTGTACCAACATGGTCAGGATCCCACAAGGTGATGAACTTGGCCTTACGTGCTCTTTTTGTAATGGCTTATGAATCTTCCTCTAGATTTCATCATTCTCTATAATATAGTGTCAATAAATCAGTCTGTTAGGTAATTGCGTACCTAGGGTCAGATCGATGGAGTGCTTAACCTAACAGTGTAGGGGTACCCCTTTGGGTGAGGTGGAGATGTCCCTGTACTCCTCCATGACCTTGTCCATATGTTGTTGCCGTGTGGAGGAGATTTATTTGGATGTCGTAGATGTGGCCACAATCTTCTTCTTGCCCTGAGGGAAAATCGTAAGGAAGAAAAATTTCTCGGTCTGGGAAATGATTTTACTACATTTCTTTGCAGAGATCAAAGAGATGGAGGTAGGCAGTGTTACCTCTAGTATATTTTACAATTTATTTCCCAAAGTAATAATAATAGTGCAAGGTTTAGACTCATACACAACATGACTTTTCCACAAGTATGGTTGGCTTAATAATATATCACAAACTTTAAGAGGAGCA
>APFE030442937.1:4591-74863 GCA_000404065.3 Pinus taeda | reverse complement strand
TGATGATATACTAATCTACAACAAGTCTTGGAAGGGTCATGTTGAACATGTTGACAAGGTGCTACAACTATTGGAGGAAAAACAATTATATGCAAAAAGATCCAAATGTTTCTTTGGACTACAAGAGGTGGAATATCTAGGTCATATTGTATCTCATGAAGGATTTAAGGTAGACCATAGAAAAATTGGTTTTCCAGCAAAATAAAGTTGAAACAATTAAGACACCGGGTCTATTACAACCTTTATCAATTCCAAGCCAACATTGGGAGGAGGTTTTAATGGATTTTATCACAGGTTTACCCAAGTCTGAGGGAAAGAGTGTCATCATGGTGGTAGTTGACAGACTTACCAAGTATGCACAGGTTTGTGCATTATCACATCCATTTAAACCCAGTATAGTTTGTAGTGCATTTATGGAAACAATTCAAAAGATACATGGAAACCCAAAGATTATTGTAAGTGACAGAGATCCCATTTTCACTGGAAATTTTTGGACATAATTATTTTCTTGTCATGGTACTCAGTTAGCTCATAGCTCATCTTATCATCCTCAATCTAATGGGCAAACTGAGATAGTAAACAAATGTTTGGAAGGATAGCTTTGTTGCTTTGTATCTGATAAACAGACACAATGGGTCAAATGGTTGCCCCTGGCTAAATGTTGGTATAACATTTCCTTCCATACAGCAACACAAATGACCCCATTTATGGCACTTTATGGGTATCAACCACCATCCATCACATCATATTTAAGAGAAAATTCTAAGGTTCAAGCAGTGGAACCTCGTGTTGGGATAGAATAGAATGAAACAACAGGTAGATCAACATTGCAATGAAAGAAGTTTCGATGTAGGTAATTGGGTATTCTTAAGGCTACAACCATATAGGCAAATGTCCCTCAAGCAAGCTAAGAAGGATAATAAATTATCACCAAAGTATTATGGTCCGTACAAGGTGTGGCAAAAGATTGGTACTATGGCATACAAATTAGAGCTTCCTGCAGCTTCTCGATTGCACCCAGTTTTCCATGTTTCATGTTTAGAGAAGGTTATAGGCGATAAGCTCCCAGTTCAAACAATATTGCCAGAACTTGACGAGGAAGGAAAAATTATATTGGAACCAGAAGCAGTCACAGAAACAAGAACTTGACAGCTACGAAATCGATTTTCAGAGTATCTGATCAAGTGGTAGAACTTATCCACTGAAGATTCCACATGGGAGGGTGAGAATTTTATGCAGAAGTATCCAGAACTACTCAAGCGTTGAGGACAACACTTTTTTGAAGGCGAGGGGCATGTTGGGTCCCTATAATACTAGTGATTACCCCATTACTATTGTAGTTATACCCTTATTAATATTGTTGTGCCCCTATTGCCCCCATATTGTTATTACTGTGCCCCATAGAATCCCTCTATTGTTATTTTTGTGGCTTTATATTATTATTATTAGGTCGGCTGGTTATATTGTGACTCCTTAGACTCCTATATATAGAAAGGAGGTTTTGTCATTTGAATCATCCAAGAATTGTTTATTTATGTAATGTAAAGGAGGTTGCCCCCTCGAAGAGGCTGAATTCTAAAGCATTGATCTATCTTTTCTTGAGCTGGTTTCATAACACAATACTTCGCCAAAAATCTAATGTCCCCCATACATCTTACTTTCCCTGCACATCTTACTTATGCACATCCTTCGGTCTGAGACATTCTAGCCTTTTGTACACCCATCATTCCACATACATTGATTCTCATGCATGACAGTTCTCCACATGTGACACATCAAGAGCCACCTCACGGAATTTACTTCAATCCTTTAAGTAAAACCACCATTTTCTCATATTGAGATTAGTTAAGAGCCCATTTAAGGAAGCTTGACCCTCGAGGTAAAGTTATCACTTAATGCGGTATAGTGCCAATAACTGTTCAGGTTCTTACTATTGTACTGCATGAATTACTCCCCATCTCCTCACGAAGGGAGTAGCCATAAGCATTAAATTCCAATTATTGTTTCACATGGCCCAATAGGAGTGGAATGAAGGATGATAACATCTTACTAATTGTACCAAAGAATGAGTATTTAATAACTAAGCTCCACTAAAGCTTTATTAATTTCTCATGCATTTCTAAGTACATTAACCATATGGTGACTAAACGAAAGGAGGAGGTGTTTTGGTGGAGATACAGTCAATACGCTCACCTTCGTCTACAAGAAATTTCATTGGTCCACAACATATAAGTTCTATTTGAATATGGCCCCTGAAAAAAGACAAAATAATAAAATTTGGACCACACGGCTAGTGAACACTACATGTGTTCCTAAATCGTTTTACTTCAGGGAAGCAGTTTATATTTTTGCTATACATTTCAACCCAAATACTAGGACCATCAAACTTGGCATTAAAAAGAGTCCAATTCCTTTGACTCCCAAGGTCTTTAGGAAAATATTTAAGTTCCTAGAGCCTTCCAAATAGCTCAAATTCTTTGAAGCTAGGACTTTTCTGGATTCTCAAGGTAGTGGGATGAATATCATCCAAGAATTACTACCATGCTCATTAGCCCTACCTAATATTTTTTTATTGATATTTCTCTATTTGTAGAGCCATATTAAGATTACTCTTGCCTGTTTGCATGAATAATGGGACAAGAAACAATAGTGACATTTCCAAGGCTAATTTTATATGTATTATATTATTCTCTCAAAAGATATGTCTTGTTCGACTAGGTAAAGGTCATCTCTAATGAGGTTACCTTTCAATTAGTTCTTGTTCAAGAATCAAATATGTTTTTAGGACTGCTTATCTAGTAATAGATCTTTTCTCATGCCATACTTTTCACAGACTACCACATAAAAGCAATTTAAATCTCGATGTTAAACCAATGAAATTATGGTACCATGTGCTATGGAAGCATAAGGATAGATTCCAATTTATTCAATTTCAAGGTGTATTTAGAGATCAATTACATATCAACTAGGCAAGGGGCCTAGAGAATTTCTACCGAAGAACAAACTTTCCTATGGGGAAAGGGAATAAACGAAAAGAGGGAAGACCGTACCTTGATCATAATTTATGGATTTCAAGATAAACCCTTCTTACTTCCCAATGTTTTGCTAGATATATATATATTTTTTCTCGCATTTGCAGACAATATCACCCATGGTTGATTCTATTTGAAAGAAAGAAGAAAAAATAGTACATTCTTTACCAATTACCTTTGGGGGGTTATTGTGAGGAATTCCACTCATCTAACATATTTTTCCGAGTTAGTGAATTTTTCAACTTGAATAAAGTAGAACCTATTTAGGAATTTGACCATAAAGGTATATTTTCAAAGTATCTTGCCATGGTTAGATACAAACAATTTCTTATGATAATTTATGAAGAAAGCGGAGAAATTCGCATAGGCCCACCCATAGAGAAAGAAGTATCCATTGTTTCCACACAAGAAATTAAGGAAACCAACACTAGTATGGAAGGGACAACTAAATATAAAGGTTGAAGTGTACTACTGCTCAACCAACTTCAACACCACAACCTTGCTCGACTTCTTCTTCTAGTCATAGGAAAAGAGACCTTGTCCATATTAGAGGAGAGAGTAATGATAAATACTTTGAAGGAGGAGATGGATAAGAACCACATCCCTAAGTGTCTTTGGAAAAGTCACATATTACCAATTCGTATAAGTGTAAAATTTCTACCCAAAAAGGGTCTCAAATTTTAGAAGAACCCAATGATATGGAAGTTAACAGTACCACCATTCCTAATGGGGTTATGGAAAAAATAGTCAAAACCGAGAAAATGATCAAAGAAATTTCTATTTAAGAATCGATCACCTTTGAGGACCACTCTTTGACTATACATAACACCTAATATGACAAGGAAACTATGAAGTTGTGATCTGAAAAAGTTAAGGTTCAAAATAAGAAGGTGACCATCCAACTGAAGTATGAAGTTAATGTTTATAGAATTTGACCCATAGGCCTCTTAAAGTCACATCAAACTGCATTCAAGGCACTTGCACACCCAGTTGTTGAAAAATAGACAAAAAATTAAAGCTTAAGTGAATGAATGTGCTTGAGGAAGCTCTAAACCGTGTTCCATTATTTATGAATCCATTGGTTACTCAAGGACCAAATATTGCAATCACTCACCCTAGCATGCCCTAATGAGTTAAGAAAGTAACACACATGTTGAATGGTGTCAAATTATATGTCACAACTAATTTTAGTAACTTGCTAGAAATTATTGAAGAAGCACGGGAAATTGCTTTTCATTTGAAGAACTTATCCCATATGATTCATTCATTTGTTGAATTAATGAAGAAATATATCTAAGATGATCAACAAATTGTTTCTAATCAATTATCCACTTTTGTGAAAATTCAACACTCTAAATGAAATTCAAAGAACACAACAAAACCTTCCTAATTCAAAGAGGATAAATAAATCAAAGTGGGATGTCTCACTAGGATTAAAATGTTAAAGGATGCTATTGTTGACTATTCAAATATTAGTATGGTCATAGGAGAAACACTTTTCTTAAAACTATCAAAGTTGTTGAGGAACTTTAGGTCCCACATATAATCAAATATTCCATGATGATTTCCCTATATGCAATAAAAAAAGAATTACAAATTTAACAACCTTAGGAACCAAATTTGAAAACTTAATAGAATTTCCATAGGCTTAGATTAAAAAGTGGTTGTTTACCTTCATTAATGATGATGAGGATGAATTATCTATGGTTGGAAGACTACAATTAGATGCATAAGAAATCAAGGAGGAGATTTTTTAGATACATGTAAAGAAAGACGTCATTGTTCCCCAATGAAATAATATATTGGAAAATGGTTACAGCAATCATTAAAATAAATTGTTAATCCCCAATAACTATCCAAGTAGTTGGGATAATGATCTTTCCTTAGCCATATATATACATATTCTTCTTTAACAAAATGGAAGAGATAATTCCACATTTGATCCTTCTATAATTTTTTGAGTGTTATTTTTCTTCTAAAGTAATTCCCTTCTATCTTCCTAGTTTTGGATTATTTCGAATTTTTAAAACTTGTTGCAAGTGTTGTAAAGCCAATCCCTAATTGTATTTTCTCTTTTTATTCCAAGTAACTTTTATCATTATTATTGGTTCGTGGGAGTCCAATCATAGTCGCATTAGAGGGTGAATGCATTTACTTTTATGATTTCAGTAACAAGATTGTGTGAACTGTACTTTAGGCACTAAAATCTACTTTGAGACTTCAAGTCTTGAGTATTATTTTTTGACTCTCACATAGAACTTATTTTGGGAAATAATTTTCATTTCTAAATAATCACGGGAATCTCATGAATAGTTGAATTGAGGCTTCTATGATCTATATTGAGTTTAAGAGAAAAATTTCAGCGTAAATCACATGGTAATACATTTGTCGACGCATTTCGAACCAACGAGTGTGGTTCATCATCAAGACAAGTTGAAGAATCAGATCATGGCTACATAATTAAATAGGGAGAGTAGATCTTCCAACGGCTACAAAAACGGCTATAATAGATCATACTGGAAAAAACGACTAAAATTTTGACCAAGAAACGGCTAGACTTGACTATTTAAATTGATTAATCATACTATTATTATGCTAAAAAATATTATTTTAATACCCAGATACTACTGGGGAATATTTATAAAATTGATAGAAATGATCACCTAGAATAATGGAACTAGGGAAATTAACGGTTATTAATCAAAAGGATTTGATATTAATTAAACTAATAATTCATAAAATATTATTATTATAATAAGGTTAATTTATTATTAATGGCAAGTGTAACTAATTAATAAATTTAATAGAAATGTTATTTGATGGGTAAGAATACTAATAGATCTAGGGATATTAGCAATTATAAGTATTTAATATTAACAAAAATAATATTAATTATTGTTATACTATATATACTCGACTAGTCAAGTAATAATAGATACCATTATATTCTTGTTGAAGTATTATTCTAATAGTTTATTGGTTAGGGTAACTAACAGTTCTAGGGAAATTAGTAATAATAAGATTTATTGTATTATTATTATTACTTAAATAGTGTTATAATAATAGTATTAATTTTTTAAAGGTAACTAAAATTATATGGATTTATTGTAAAGTTTGTCTATTTTAGCTATATGAATATAGATAGTTAGGAAAATGATTGTCACTCAAAAATAAGAAATCAAGGGAGATTCCTAAAGAGGATCAAAGGATTAAGGCTAAAGAGAGTAGGTTAAGAACATATTTATATAAGAAAATTATAACCAGCTATAAATAGAGGGAGGGGAGGAAGCGGAAAGAACGATTAGGAAGAGAGGGCCGGAATCCAGCAACTATTGATCTTCCAACCATCATCCCTATTGAGATTACTTGGTCTTCCTTCGATCTCAATTGCTTCCCTAAATTTTCGGTGATGGAACTGCACAACTTTAGCAATAACACTGGCCTCCTCAATACACACATGATGTTTGGTCTTCTCTGCATGCTCTGCTAGTGCGAACGACTTGGTTCTCCTATGTTTTAGGTCACCTACGTGCTCATTAATCCTTTGATCAATAGAGCGTCTAGTTTCACCAATATAGGGGGCCCCACAGGAACAAGGAATAATATAGACACCCTTCATGTCCTTACGGTCGATAGGATCCTTCATAGAATAGAGGGATTTACAAATGGTGTTAGGGGGTCTAAAGGTTGAGGGAATATTATGCTTCTTGAGAATCCTAGTGATCTTATCAGTGGTCCCTTGAACAAAGGGTAGGTGGACCCTTGGGATTCGATCTTTAGGTTCTTTTTTAACAACCGAATTCCTGGAAGCTTTAAGGAAAGCCTTTGGACCAAGGTGTCTACTATAACCATTCTCAACGAAGACATTGAGGAGATGGGATTTCTCTTTCTCGAAGCTCTTTTCATCAGAGATCCTAAGGGCATGAGTAGCGAGGGTGTTAAGAACGCCCAACTTTTGAGCTGAGAAATGATGGGAACTGGCATGAAGATATTGCTCCGTATGTGTTTTCTTACAAAACACTTGGTGGGAGAGGGAACCGTTAATATTCCTTGGAATAGAATATCAAGGAAAAGGAGGCAACCGTCTTGTTCCATGGTGAACTTAATGGCGAAGGACTGACTGTTGAGATGCTTGAAGAAGAGATCTAACTCCTTTTGGCCATGAGACCAGATGACATTAGTGCCATCTACAAATATTTTCCAAAGCTTAGGCAGGAGAGGGGCTGAGGCCAGAGCCTTGGTTTCAAAATCTTCCATGAAAAGATTAGCAACAATAAGGGATAGGGGTGAGCCCATGGCAACACCACAAGTCTGTTCAAAGAACTCGCCCTCAAAACTGAAAAAAGTGGAAGTGAGACAAATCTCAACTAACCGAGTGATATCGAGATCTGTTAGGTGGTTGATCACCTCCATGGCCTCCTTTATAGGGATGCAAGTGTAAAGGGAAACTACATCAAAACTAACAAGAATGTCCCATGAGTCAAGCTTTATGTCCTTTAGCTCCTCAACAAAGGATGTAGAGTCATTGACGAAAGACTCTGTATGGCCAACCAAGGGTTTAAGCTTAAAGGCAAGGAATTTATCCAAAAGGTAGGTAGGACCACCAATGGTGTTGACAATGGGCCCTAGGGGAGCTCCCTCCTTATGAATCTTTGGAAGCCCATAGATCCTCGAAGCAATGGGATTTCTCTCAATAAGTTTATGGCTAAGGGAACTTACTGAACTACAAGATTTGATGGCAAGAGCAACCGTCCTTGAAATCTTCTTAAGCGGGTTCTTGGGAAGATTTTTATAGCTTCGACTATTATAGATATGATCTAACATCTTCTTGTGGTACTTCTCTTTGTCAAGAATGACAACCGCCCCTCCTTTATCGGCTTTCAGAACAACGATGTCTTTGTTCTAGTTTAATGATTTGAGGGCACCACATTCTTCTTTGCTGAGGTTGCTCCGAGGGGGCTTTTCTTTTCTAAGGACTATGGCACAATCCTGTCTAAAACAATAACTAAAGGGCCCGATACAACCATCAGAGTCAGAATAGTTTTCTCCCTATTTAATTCTGTAGTCATGATCAGATTCTTCAACTTGTCCTGACGATGAACACACTCGTTGGTTCGAAACACATCGACAAATGTATTACCATGTGATTTACACCAAAAATTTTCTCTTAATATCATGAATGTTTTCCCGTGCTCTTGTGATTCCAAATGTGTGATATCATTTTATAGTTCTTTGTATATGTGGACTAATTATTTTCGTTTCCTTTTATTGAATTTGTTTCCTTATGTATTCTTGTGGATGTCAATGTGGAATGAGATTATTAGTATTGAATTTAGCCTTTTATTTTTCTTTCTTTCCAAAGAACACATACTTCACTCACAGGTGCATGATTTGAATTTTTTATCTTTGATATTCAAGTTATATAAGTGTGTTCAAATAGAGGAGAAACATCTCTCTAAAAATATAGAGAGATTATGGAAATAGACCCTATGAGGTTAACCTTTTTCCTTGTCAAGAAGTGTTAACAACTTGTTTTCTAGAGTCATCATAAGGAGGTTCATATTATGGATGATATCTGCAACTTGTTCTTCTAACCTTAAGAATCTCTCCTCTACTAGATCTTGAGGTTTATTATAAACAAATTCATTAGGAATTGCTAGGGTTTTATGGCATGCTACTAAGAACATTTCCTAAACTCCCTACAACTTTCACAAATACCTAAGGAATCATGTTGTGATTATACCAATATAATTTGTAAACTATTTATTTTTTATATTCCGCTAGGCAGTTCGTCACAATAGATCTATTAAATTAAACACACACACACACACACACACATATGGGGTTAATTCCTTTAGATTACACATTTGTTATTAGTGATTTTGTTGTTTATGCATGCAAGTGATAAAATGCAGAAAATAGAGAGTAATCAAATACAAATACACACCAATCATAGTGAAGACCAAGTTATGCTCTAGGAAATCCTTTCAAAAAAAATACTTAGCTAGAAGGTGAGGATGCTCTACTCTCTTTTATCTTGAATAAGAATAATGAAAGTACAAAGGATGAGGCACTCTTTATGGAGTTCATTGAGACATATGACATGTAGGTTGCTACAAAACAAATAAGATAAAGTGAGTTGCAAGTATGTGATCTTAGAAATATTACTTGAAATCTTGAATTTACAAGTAGTGTAGGTTAAAGCTTAGTTCCAACATTTCATACCTCTCACTTTGAATTTCTAAGAATAATTCCCATGACATGGGTAATTTTTTTCATGAGATAGGGTGGGAGACAAGCCACTAGAAATTTTGGATGGTATTCTTATAAATGATAAGAATACATATACTTTTTTGGCAATTTTATGTTATATCATTTTGAAAGGATAACCCATTGGAATGATAAGTTTGTTATTGTACTTGAGCATGGATGGTTGAGATATTTCTTTTTATAGAGTTTGTTGTTTATTGGTTGGCATTACTATATGGCACCCTTTGTGGCATGAGATAATGGAACTCAAATTACCCTTATTTTTGATGAGTTTTTAAATTAAAATACAACAAAAAATTTGATAGTTATTATAATTTCATTATAAAAATTTAGTCAATAAATAATTTGAATCCTAAAAGTCGAGAAGAAAAAATAAAACTAAACTTGAATATGAAGAAAAAAGGAAATTGACTATTAATTTTTTTTATTCTCTCCAAATTAACCTAAAAATGTAAAATTTTGACAAATCAATCAACGGTTTGTTACTGGTTTTCCACTAAACCTTAAAATCTCACCAAAAATAGGATACTTTGAATGTCACTTATAAAAAGTGAGATTTTGCTAACATGTTAGAACCACTATTGTGAAATGATGTGACTACCTTATAAACATTGTTGACATAATCTTTGTAGTATGTAATAATGAAACAAGTGTTATATATAGTAGTTAGTATTTGCGATTTAGTTTAAATATAGTTAAATTAAAGTAAAAAACAATAAAGATAAGTTAATGGATAGATAGGTAAATTGAAAACAATACCTATTTATAACATTTTTAAATTTCAATGAACTATATTTGCCTATCAAAAACAAATTTCTTTATGGATGATCTTAGGCCATGAGAAGATATTTTCTTTGAAAAACGAAAAGTTAAAAAAAAAAAAGAAATTATATTTTAATTTTGATTTATTAAGTTGATTATATAATATATATATATATAATAAAATTAATTAAAAAAATTATATAGATGTAATTATTACAAAATAAGAATCTAGGTAATTAGAATGAAAATAAATAAATTTAAAATAATATTAAAAATTAATAAAATTTAAATTTTATTATTAAATTATGAAGAAGTTGTAAATTGTTTTTAGTGAAATACAAATAATAATTAGTCAATCATAATTTGAAGCATCCAATGGAAAAGAAAGTGGGTCTATATTTAGTGAAGACTTGAGCATCTACCAAGAAAATCAGTTAAGGGCATCAAGTTCTTCAAGAGGAGTATTTTTGCATTTGTACAAACATAAGTCATCAATAACGTTAAGGATGACTAGTAGTGAACATAGTTTTGGATAGATGGTAATCAGGTTAAGGCACTCTTTGATGTGAAGTAACCGGTTTAAATTCCTACTCTATATTGGAC
Organism: Pinus taeda; assembly: GCA_000404065.3. NCBI lineage: Eukaryota > Viridiplantae > Streptophyta > Pinopsida > Pinales > Pinaceae > Pinus > Pinus taeda. Next base: position 64,196 of record APFE030442937.1, on the reverse strand, counting down.
ATAATGATAATGAAAAAAATAAGACTAAAAAAAACTTGACGACCAAAAATAAAATCAAATGTGGCGGTTCAATTGGCTCCACTACTAACAGAGACCCACCGCCGTAATTGGAAGAATTACTAAGGTAAATTATATTGACCGCAATCCAATTTGTGTGAACGTCAAGGCGAGTCCCACACTTTAAATGGACTCAAAAAGGAGAGAATATTGATGCCCCTCTACGCGTAGGCTGCAAGGCAGAGCCCTGAGCCCACCGTCCTTTCCAAATGCAGGAGCGCCAGCTGTTATCATGTCGACGTGGAGGAAGTATGACGTGGAATATTGACTATAGTCGTTGAGAAATAGGTCTAATATTTCTAAATTAGAAATGCTCCCAATTAGTCATTCCAGTTTTTTAAAAGACAGGACATATGTTAAAAATTAGATTATGCATGCTGGTTTTGTACTAAGTCCTAACTTCTCCACATCATAAAATTACTTTATCCTTTGTCAGTTGTATAGTTGTTTAGTTTAAAGTCCTCACTTCTTCAGAACAGAAAATGACATTACCTTTATCATATTAATTTATACTAAAGGAGTTGGTATTTTGGTAGCACTTTATCTTTTGTCAGTTTTGTATAGCAGTTAAGTTTTAGGTCCAGACTTTTCTACTACAGAAAATGGCATTGCCCTTATTGCTTTAGATTAATTTAAACTAAAGGTTGGTATTTTGATATTACTTTTATCTTTTCAGTTTTGTAGAGTTGTTTAGTTTAGAGTCTACCCTTTTCGAGAGCAGAAAATGGCATTGCTCGTATCAGTAAAGAGCAATTTAAATTAAAGAGTTGGTATTTTGATATTAGTTTATCTTTTCAGTTTTGTATAGTTGTTTAGTTTAAAATCCAGACTTATTCAGAACAGAAAATGACAATACCTTTATCATATTAATTTATACTAAGGAGTTGGTATTTTGATATGGCTTTATCCTATGTCAGTTTTGTAATGGAGTGGAGTACCGCGTGCAGGTTTTAGATGTACCGATTAGCTTCTACATATGTAATCATTATAAAATAAGAATGTATCCCGCTAAAATACATAAATTAACAAAATATTAAAAAAATAACAAAATAAAATAACAACAATTTTTTATTTATAATATTAATTATCTGTTATTTATAAAAAAAATTAATCAAACGCAAATAATAGCTAATCAAACAAAAACACTGAATACAATTATGGAGGCAGCCCTAGCTTGTGTTTGCTCACAAGACAAGGTTTATTTCTGAGCCAAACAACTCAACCTAGGCGAGGCGTATTTTTCCTACAATAAACCCACACGAAGTCTATATATATATATAATTATTTTTATGATTTTTTTTATATATAATTATAATTATTTTTATGAAAATATTTTTTTATATATATAATTACACTTATTTTTATGAAAAAATTCTTATTAAAGCATCTTATTCTTTAAATATACAACGCATGCATGGAAAAAATTACCAAATTCTAGTTTGTAGTTAATAAAGTAAAACAATATCCCATACAATAAGTTTCTAACATTTTTTAGAGTTGAAACATGGCATGATTCAGAAATAAGTTCAGGAAAATGATGTTTATATATATATATATAAATAAAAACAAAAATTGATTTTAATTTTTTTTTAACATATAATTAATTATTATTTAATATTTAATATTACTATAAATTATTATCTATTAAACATAATATCAATAAACAATTTCTCAAAAAAATTATTATAAAAATTATATAATTAATATAAAAATAAATAAGATTATATAAATTATTAATTAAATTAATTATATATTGTTTAAATATATATTTTATAATTATAATTATCTTTTCATAATGGGGTTGGATAGATAATTGGTTTTTGAGTTTGGGGAGGCACCAACCAACACAACAACTATGCAGGAAATTAAGGTGGGGTGGCATGCCCTGCCACCTCCATATTACATGCGATGTTAATCACTAGAAGCCTATAGATCATCATCTTCTTGAGTATTCTTCTATTGTTTGCTTGAAGTGAAGAGGGATTTTCAACTTTGAGATTGGATCTCTCATGCTGCTAGTGGGAATACGATAACTCTTTTTGATTGTGATGCTCTTGAGTTGGGAGGTAGGGCAATGGAATAACCAAAGGGAAAATTAGGAACCTTCAACATGGCTCTCACATGACGAAATTTGTGTCAAATTTGAGTTATTGAGTGAGGTTACTCTCCAGCTATGATAGGATGAAAGTGACGATGGAGAATACTTGGATAGTAAGAAGGTGGGCACGAATGATGGATTAACAAATGTAGCTAGAGAAGGTAGCATTTCTTAGGATGATTGGTGTTGGTGTATTGCAGAGAATTCTGGTAGTTGACTTATGCCTTGGAAGGAATCTACTCCTCCCTGCAGACATGCTCAGGCAATACTTTTACTTTGGCTAATTGTTGCTCGACAAATGGTTTGTGCATGGTTATAGTCCAGTTTACATTCTATTTATACACACTTGCTAGGGAACAACATTGCATTAAATTTTCTAAGCTTAGAGGCCTCTATATTCCAAGATGTATTTGTCTTCTTTGGCCCATTGGGTTTTCTTAAAAAAGTCTAGTTTCCTAGCCCGGCTCTATTTAATTGGGTGGGTTTGTCTCCTCAATCTTTCTTATCTGTCCCAGTTGTGTTTCTTTTGAGGAGGAAAATAGGCCTACTTTTCTCATAGTTGCTTGGTGAGGAAAATAAGCCCTAAATCGTATATTCCTGAGGGACAATGGAGGATTATTTTCGGGTGGTCTTGGTGGCTTGGGATTAACTTCTCTTCTGTTATCTATCTGATTGTGGAGGAAAGGATGTTGTGACCATATATGCAGGAGCATCGTGGGGCAGGCGGTCGTGACCAACAAAGTCGGTCACGTGTCGAGCTATAGGCTCAAGAGGAAAAAAATACATATCATGTTGCAACCTCTCTAGATACATGGAAGGAAATTCACTAGTTGGAACAACGTGTCTATCAAGATAGGCATGCATTTGCAAACTTTGAACTTATTGATGAGGTTACTCATTGGTTACTTGACCATGGTCACAGTAGGAGCAGAAAGAATTAGTATATGCATATTGTTGCTCTTCACTGGAAAGTTAAAAATTCATTGGGACAAGTGTTAAAAGAAAAACATGAGGATATGAATGACATCATTTCCTTCTTGAACGAAATTCAACACAATCAGTGGAAAATGTAGGATTCTTTGGATAGGATGGAAGCATGAATAACACACATGGAGAAACACATTCAATGTGAATTTCATCCCTTAGGCTCGATTGGTACAAGTGCAAAAGACTTAGCACGCATGTCATCTTCAGAGCTATGATATGGATATCATGCAACAAACATTTTCCAGCAATTTATCTTCTATTTTTTAATTTTTATGTTTAGTAAACTTTGGTGATATTCTGTTACTTGGCACTATCATATACCGACCAATACATCTAGTTTCCTATATAGAAAAGTGAGATTATTAGTTTGACACAATGCTTATTAATGATGTATCTTGACGTTTCATGAAAATATAATTAACATACCCCCATGGGAACTTCACTAGGGGAGCAATACCATACCACATGGGTTCATATTGAGAAAAAAATGACATAATATATTGGGACATATATAGGGGGTAAAGGGTTTTTATATTAGAAAATATAAAAGATGGAGCTCAAAGTTAATAAAAAAATATAAAGGGGTATAAAAAATGTTAATGGGAAAATGGAAACCTACAATATTTAGTGAAAGTAGGGGTTTTTTACACTGAGGTGTATTGGTTCATATTGATAAAGGGCTAAATAATGTGATTTTTAGAGAGATTTTCCAATATATAATCAAATTAAAATTATTATTTAATATACGACAAACACACATAATATGTCAAAATTTATATATATACGTAAAATGTTTTTATACATATATTTAAAAACTATTTTTAAAACATTTTTTTAAATAAAACATACGATAAACTTTAGTCAGAAACATTTCCCAAAAAAATTCCATTTTTAAAATATTCACCATTTATGATGATCTCAAATCAATTAAAAATATTTATAATTATGCATATCAAAAACCGAACTGGATGATTAGTGAAAAGTTTACACCCTTCTCGTAATTGGTTTTTTTTAACATTCATAGCCTTGGCCATGGCCTTCGTCATAATTGAGTTACTCCGTCCTCGCTAGGACATCCCTTTTGGTAATGGGATTATAGCCCATGATTGAGATGAATTTACATGTGACTGATAAAGGCTTTAGTTTCTAGTAATAATATCTGACTATAGCATGTTGGGGTGTGAGTGCTTACTCAACGTTTATTATAGGGTGAGTCCCATCGATCCACAGTAAGTTTACGTGAGTAACATTTTAACGAAATGTATTGAAAAATTATTTTGAATAATTTTTAAATTTAAGATGATAATATCAATCATAATAAAATGGAAACTTTTGTGTTTTCTTTTATGAATTTTAATATATATTTGTGCAAAATTTAATTTACTTCTAATATGATTTTCAAAATAAGGAAAAATGTTTTTTGGAAAAAAAAAACATAAAATAAAATAATTGAGTCTTTTTTTCATTGCAAAAACATTTATTTTTTTCTCGATAAATCTATTCTATTCTATTATATATAGGAAAACATTACATTCACAGAGTCAGTTTGCCCAAGGCCACCTGTGGCTTTTTGGACCAGGATTTCGCAATACAGAACCAACCCTCGCAGGGGCATCGCAACTAGACAGAACTACCCATACAGAGCCATTGTAACACGACAGAGGAACCAGACCAAACAAAATCGTCCCACGCAGGGGCCTCGGAGCAAAACAGTACTTCCCACGCAGGGGCGTCAAAAGATTTTCAACTAATTCCCTGACAGACCATACAAACTTAGCAAGAGCAGACATAGACATAGACTTGAACCAGAAAAGACATAAGACATAGCTATTAACCAAAACAGAACCTGAGCAGTTATGGAGGAAGAGAGATTGAACCAGTGGAAGGCTATTCCTCCGGATTCTCCTCGACCACCCTGCACCATCCATACTTCTCTCGTAAGGAGTCCCAATCATCCTCAGTGTTCTCCTTGGAAGTCGACGCCTTCTAAGCCTGAGGGCATTTAGGATCTTGCCCAGGCGCCCCCACTGGTTTCTTCTCGTCAGCGTCCGATCTTCCAACTGGGAGCTTCTCCAAACTACGCGAACCTTCTTCACTGTCCTGGGATTCCTCGAGTAATAGAACCGAGACATGTGCATTAATGCGGGGTTTATCCATCGAGCTGCCGAAGGTGAAGATGGCGGAGCCGAATGCAGGTGAAGGAGCCGGATCAGAATTTGGGCTGCTCGCGTCCATGAATTGGCTAGCCTGGATGGGGTTGGCCTTAGCCCCTCCATGGCAGTGACAGCAGCAACACTGAAGGCGGGGCTTTGTGGCTGGAGGACGAGATAACCCTCCCCGAGCAGAACCCCTATGTCTGACCATCTTTGCAGGAGCACCGGGGGCGTGGAGTAATGCTGAGACAGAGGCTCTTCCCAACTTGGAACAACACCCAACATAATTGAAGCAGCGCCCCACAGACTTGAGATGCCACTCAACCGAACAAAGATAGCAGCCAACAGATTTTCCGGGCTTGAGACAGCCTTCAACGATTCGGAAGCAGGCCTTAACAGCAAGAGCTGTAGCCTGGATAGCAAAACCGCACACAGGAACCTAAACGTCGTGACCCAATCCATCTCCCTTTTTAAAAATTCCAACATTCCCTCGAAACATGTTCTCCATAACTGCGATTTGCAATCGCACCAGTTAACCGGACATTGCATTGAATACCTTCTGCTTGATTTGTACATTTATTCCTCGGCGGCGAGAAACGTATTGAATGCCCATCTTAAGCTCGAGGCAGCACATGGCTCGCATGTGGCTCCTCACTACCACTCGTCCTTTCACCCGCATCCGGGGCAAAAACATTTATTTTAACTATAAATTTGTTAAGATAATTTTATGTAATAGATGAATCTTTGCAAATAACCAAGTGTATGACAACTCAATTTTATTAATATATTTTCATTATCATGAATAATAATATGTATAAAATCTTGTTACATCAACGAGGTTTTATTAGAGGAGCAATACCACACCTCATACATTCATATTGGGGGATATATTTTGAGGAAAAAATGGCATAATATATTTGTTGAGATTTTCTGCTTCATAAATTAGGCAAAAAATCTCTAATGTGTGACAACAATAGGATTTGTTGCTATATTAGCTCCAGTTAGTTGGGAAAGAGTTAATGTATCCTATATTTGTTGTGAGAGGATTTATGAGTCAGTTAGATTCTTTTGGCTATAAAATACATGCCCGTACAGATATTGGTGAGTGAGAGTTTGTGAGGAAAATGATTATCTTGTAATCTCCTGATTAATAATAAAGATTTCCGATGCTTCTGTTTGGTGGACGTAGCCCAGATTGGTTGGGTGAACCACATTAAATGATTGTGTCTTTTGTGTATGATTGTATTGCTGTGTCTGTCTTTGTTTTTCCCTGCGCACTATTAATATAACAATTGGTATCAGAGGTGCGCAGCGGAGGAGTGGCGGGCCCAAGTTTGGCATACACTGTTTGTGCGTTGACCTGCGTTGTTGGAGCGTAGAGGTGGAACTACGCACGGTAGCACATACCTGCTCTTTTCGGCTGCACCGTGCCGACGTTATTATGGTCTTCCTGATTATCCGCAAGCATTGTAATGCTTACACAGGCCTAGCGATGGGTTGCAAGATTGATTGATCGATGAGATTAATATTGGTTTACATACTGTTTCCTTCATTGTTCGTCTGGTGCAGCAGAAGCAGACGCAGATGGTAAGAAATAAGCTCCTGTATCATATTATATTAGGGAAATCCTTGTTTGACGTGGGTGCTATTGCTTTTCCCTAGGTTCTATGTTGGATAGTTTACCACTGCTTGTCGATGGTCTGGTGTTGGACACTGTGCACCGGAAAAAAGGAATTAAAGCTCTAAAGTTGACGTTCACTGCTGCACGCCTATTGAAAATTTGAGTCTCCTCTTTTCTTTATTCAGTTGGATTTAGTGCCTACTCGTTCACAAGTTGGATGACAATTTGCTAAATAGCTGGATGTTATTATCAGGATTGTAATCCTGTAGAATAATGTGATTTTTCAATCTTTATACCCGCGATGGGAGTCCATATTCGATTTCTCTATGAAACCATGATATGTTTCGACTGCCACAAATTGCAGAATGGGTAACATGTTTCGACTGCCACAGGCACAAATTGCAATTGTTTTCCTTTTGGGTTTTTTATTGTAATTCGCATAGGAATTTTTTTTTTTTTAAAAGCAAAGGCAGTGCAATATAAGGCATAGGCAGTTTTTTATATATATTAATTTTTGGTATTTAAAAGTTGGATTTGGAGATTATTGTTTTTGGTTGATACAAGATGGCGAAAACTCAGAGTGCCCAGTTTGAAATTGAGAAGTTTAATGGCAAAAATAATTTCGAGATCTGGAAGGTGAAGATGTACGATTTGCTTGTCCAACATGGTGTGGCAAAGGCGTTGTTGGGAAAATCCAAACAGCCTTACAACATCACAGATAATGAGTGGGCCGAGATGGATGAAAGAGCAATAAGTGCTATTCGACTGTGTTTGGCGGATGATGTCTTGTTTAATATCGTGTCGGAGACAACAACTGCTGGTTTGTGGACGAAATTAGAGAAACTGTACATGACCAAATCCTTAACCAATAGGATTCTCCTGAAGCGATAGTTGTATAGTTTGCGAATGAAGGAAGGTACATCGATTGCTGATCATTTGAATGCTTTTAATACTCTTTTGGTGCAATTACAAAGTATAGAAGTAAAAATTCAATCTGAGGATAAAGCTATTACTTTTTTGTGCTTGTTGCGTGAGACATGGGATCATTTTGTTACTTCTATAAGTCTTAGTTCATCAGAAACTATTGAGTTTGATGATGTAGTTGCATCTTTATTATCGGAAGAAACAAGGAGACGGTCGCATTCAGAAACCTCTACATCAGAAGCTATGATGGTTAGAGGTCGTTCGAAAGAAAGAAGCTCCAGTAGGCCGAGCGACTCACGTTCAAAGTCGAAAGGGAAGAAGAGTAAGGTAAAGTGTTGGTTTTGTGGCAAATCGGGGCATTTGAAGGACTGCTGGAAGTGACAGCATCAAACTTCTAAAGCAGATTCTTCGACAGAGAAGAAGGAGACAAATACGACAGATACAGGTTCGGCATCTAGTTCAGGTATGAGTGATGAAGTATTATCAGTTAATGTATCAAATCATGATCAACATTGGTTGTTAGATTTCGGTGCATCAAACCACATGTGTATTCATAAAGAATGGTTTAAGACATATAAATCAATTAATGATGGAGTTGTGTACATGGGTAATGATGTAACATGTAATTATTGTGGGGATTGGGAGTATACAACTGCAAATGTTTGATGGGACAACTAAAATGTTAACTGATGTGAGGCATGTACCAGATTTAAGGAAAAATTTGATTTCATTAGGAGCACTTGATTCAAATGGATATAAAATTGTAATTCAAGGTGGAGTAATGAAAATTTACAAAGGTATTTTACTAGTTATGAAAGCTAAGAAAGTAGGAAATCTATTTTAGTTAGAAGGAGGTACGGGGTCAGATTATGTGTCTATGGTGTCTGAACATGAAAATAGTTCCATTCACTTATGGCATCAAAGATTGGGGCATATGAGTGAAAGAGGGTTAAAAATTTTGGCTGATCGCAAGTTACTTCCAAATCTAAAGTCTGGAAAGTTAGATTTCTGTAAAGGAATATTCGACTATATCCATTCAGATGTTTAAGACAGGCAAACATACTAGTAAAGGAATACTCGACTATATCCATTCAGATGTTTGGTGTCCAGTCCCTACAACCTCATATGGTGGCTCGTCATATTTTGTATCATTTATTGATGACTTTTCTAGGAAAGTGTGGGTCTACATGTTGAAAAGAAAGTTTGATGTTTTTTCAGTTTTCAAGCAGTTTAGAGCATTGGTAGAAAACAACACTAGTAGAACAATAAAATGTTTAAGAACTGACAATGGTGGTGAGTTTACTTCCAAGGAATTTGACAGCTATTGCAAGGATGCAGGGATCGAGAGACATAAGACCACGGTTTATACTCCTTAGCAAAATGGAGTTGCTGAACACATGAATAGGACTCTTCTAGAGAGAGCAAGGAGTATGCTGAGTAACGTCGGGTTGCAAAAGGAGTTGTGGACAGAAGCAGTGGCAACAACTTGTTATGTGATAAACCGATCTCCATCAACGATGATAGGCTGCAAGATTCCTCAAGAGGTATGGAAAGGTCACCCTTGTGACTATTCTAAACTCAGAGTGTTTGGTTTTGATGCATATGCTCTAGTGCCTAAACATCAGCGAACTAAATTAGATCCAAAGTCTCAAAGGTATATCTTTGTTGGGTATGGTGTTAGAACAAAGGGATATAGATTGTGGGATCCTACTACCCGCAAAATCATCATCAACGGAGATGTAAAGTTTAATGAATCCTCTCTTGTACAGTTAGATGTAGATAGTAGATTGAAACAGGATGATGTATCTGACTTTTAGCACATTCAGTTTGATAGCATTTCTAATGATAGTCATGATGACCATAGTTCAGATACTAGTCATGAATAGGTTTCAGAATCAGAACATGAATAGGGTTTAGGTATAGATCATGAACAGGTCACAGATATTGATCATCAAGAAGTTCCTATAGATGGTAGTCATCCAATCGAGGAAGCGCTAGAAACATCCTTAAGGAGGTCAACAAGAATCAAACGACCACCAAGAAGGTATGATGATTATGATACTTCAGTTGCATTTACTGCTAATGACGATGAACCTCTGTGCTATCAGGAAGTAATAGAAGGTTCGAAAAGTGACAAGTGGAAAGTAGCCATGAAGGATGAAATGATGGCCTTAGGTAAGAATGGCACATGGGATCTGGTTGAGCTTCCAAAAGACAAGAAAACTGTGGGGTGTAAATGGGTTTTCAAGCTGAAACGGGGTGTGAATGATACGAAAGACAGGTACAAAGCGAGGCTGGTTGCAAAAGGGTTCTCTCAGAAAGATGGCATTGACTTTCATGAGATTTTTTCACTAGTTGTTAAAATATTTTCAATTAGAATTGTGTTAGCTTTAGTGGCTTTGCTTGATTTAGAGTTGCAGCAATTAGATGTTAAGACTGCATTTCTACATGGAGACTTAGATGAGGAAATTTATATGGAACAACCGGAAGGGTTTGTTCAGCATCACAATGAGAAATTTGTCTACAAGCTCAAGAAGTCATTATATGGCCTGAAGAAGTCGCCTTGGCAGTGGTATAAGAAGTTTGATTCTTTCATATTGAGTCAGAAATATGTTAGAAGTGAATATGATCATTGTGTTTATTTTAAGCAATTAAAAAATGGCATATTCATTATCTTAGTATTGTATGTTGACGATATGCTTTTGGCAAGCAAAAGCATAGAAGAAATCAACAGGTTGAAGGCTCAGATGGCAAGGACATTTGAAATGAAAGATCTAGGAGCAGCAAGACAGATTTTAGGCATGGATATTTTCAAAGATAGGAGCAATGGTAAGCTATGGCTATCACAACAGAAGTATATTGAAAAAATACTTTTGAGATTTGGTATGAACAATGTGAAGCCTGTGTCAGTCCTTTTCGCTTCCCATTTCAAGCTTTCTTCGAGTTGATGTCCTAATACAGATGAAGAAAAGGATTATATGTCTCGAATTCCATATGCAAATGTAGTAGGGTGTTTAATGTATGCGATGGTTTGTACTCGACCAGATATTTCACATGCAGTTGGGGTTGTCAGCAGGTATATGGTAAATCTGGGTAAAGAACACTGGTCAGCAGTGAAATGGGTGCTTCGGTATTTGAGAGGCACAAGTAGTTATTGTATCACTTACAATAAGAGTAGTGAATTTGTTTGCAGGTATGTTGATTCTGGTTTTGCAGGTGATTTGGATAAGAGAAGGTCAACTTCAGGGTATGTCTTTACTCTTGTAGGTGGAGCTATTAGCTGGATGTCAAAGCTACAGAACATTGTTGCTTTATCCACTACTGAGGCAGAATACATTGCTGCTTCTCATGTTTGCGAAGAATCGATTTGGTTGAAAGGTTTGTTTGGTGAATTTGGTAGGTTACAGGACAACATCAAGTTATTTTGTGATAGTCAAAGTGCAATACATTTGGCTAAGAATCTGGCCTATCATAGTAAATCAAAGCATATACCGATCAAGTACCATTTTGTAAGACAGGTTATCATTGACATGGGAGTCTCTATTGAAAACGTGCATACAAAGGAGAATTGTGCAAACATGTTCATGAAACTAGTTTTGTTAGAGAAGCTACGCTGGTGTTTGGCTTCTCCTAGCTTGCAGAAAAGGTAAAATAATAAACAAACAGGGTATCAGGCTAATTGTTGTCAAGGTGGAGATTGTTGAGATTTTTTGTTTCATACAAAGTAGGCAAAAATCTCTAATGTGTGACAACAATAGGAATTTGTTGCTAGATTAGCTCCAAGTTGTTGGGAGAGAGTTAATGCATCCTATATTTGATTTGAGAGGATTTATGAGGCAGTTAGATTCTCCTAGCTATAAAACAGGTATCCATACGGATTGTTTTAGAGAGAGTTTGTGAGGAATATATTATTTTGTAATCTACTATTTGATTAATAAAGATTGCCGATGCCTATGTTTGGTGGATGTAGCCCAGAATGGTTGGGTGAACCACGTTAATCTGTTGTCTCTTGTGTATGGTTATTTGCTGTGTATATTGTATTATTTGCTTGCTACACATATTTGCCTCTAACAATCCTATCGCCATGACAAAAGATGGCCTCTCCCCTATCAAAAGGAGTGCTATGTTTAAGTATCTAATGTATAATAAGAAGCTTTACAACATCGAATTCGAGAGGATTCTAACTTTATTTGAAACCCCCACCTTCACTTCAAGTGTGGGTAGCATAAGGATGCCCAATCTTGGCTCAGCGATTTGTGGATAAATGATGAAATCATCTTGGGAAGCAAGGATGGTTTCAAAGATACTATCACCTCCAACTTTAAGGATAAGGTCTAGGGAAATAAGGATATGGAGGGTAAAAGGAAGCTGAGATATTATAAGGAGGTGATCAAATCAACCCTGAGAATCAGAATTATCTTTATGTTTTTTACCATCCCGAAGAAAAAGACAAGCATTGCTAATATTAAAAATAATTCTCATGAGCTTCAAAGTGAAATTTGGCAGTGGTCTAGTCCCATGGCTCCATGGGACGATATAATTTTTCAGCTTTCTGATACTAAGATGGTGGAGGATGATAAACACTTTCTTTTAGATTGCCCAACCCTTACTCACATCCACTCTCATTTCCTTCACATCTATCACACTTCCAATATTCTTGACTTGTTAAGTCAACCCAACTATAGTTATCTTTGTGTGCTTCTTTCCCTCTTTTTTTTAGCATAGAAATAAGATTCTAAAGAATTACAATTAGATTCTTATTCTTCTTAAGGTCTAATAGACCGAATTGGTCTTAGTGGATGTTTATCATCATCATCGTCAATATTTATAAAATGTTAACTAGAATTTTCACTAAATGTTGCAAAGGAAATGCCCTAAGGAATAAATTGAGGAACAAGGCATAAATTGAGGAACAATCACGACATGGGAATGGGAAAATGTAAATAATATGCACAGATGTTTAAAGTTTTTTGTGTTTCTTCATATAGTCGATGCTAGCAATTTTTTACATCATGAATCTATTGCGAATAATGCAAACATTAAAGACCAAATGAGACGCATGAAGCTAGATATTTCTTATGCAAACATCAGAGCTCAAGAAATACATCAATTAACCAAAGGATATCAACTGTTTTTGCAAAAACACGCTCAAGAGATGCATCAATTAACCAGAAGATTTCAACTATATGAGTTAGTACTACGTGGAAGGAAGATAAAAGATGAAAAAACATGGTATTGTGGGTAACTATCACTTGTCGATCTGCTTGGCCAGCTCATTAGAAGTATTACATCAAAACCTTCGTGGCTCCTAGTTCTCATAGATTTTAAAATTTTAATTCATAGAAGAAAGCATAATAGATGGTCTGATTCACCATCAAGGACATCAAACAAGAACACATTTCTTGCAACTCAGAGCTTAGAGCATAGAATGAAACTTTTAGGTTTCAAACTACACTCCTTTCTTAGGAAAGTAATTTCGATCCATGAACCCTTAGCCATGATCAACCGCCACAATCTCTTGGTTGATGATACCATGAATATTAGTGAGAATGAACAATAAGTTAAATTTGCGATATTGTGTAGGGAATCTGGATTCTGTCATATTACATATATGATTATTTATACCCATTCATTAAAAGAGACCATATTAGTTTCTATATACAAAGAAAGCAAGCTATGGGTGGCTCCAAAGTGCAGAGGAAATATAAAATGGAGCACCCCTCTAATATCCTGTAGATTAAAAATAAACCTACATGATGGTAGATATTACATAACCAACTTAGTTGGCACCTTTGGATATGAGTTAGTACTACGTGGAAGGGAGATATATGATGAAAAAGCATGGAACTATGGGTAGCTATCACTTGTCGATCTTCTTGGCTAGCTCATCAAATGTTTTACATCCAAATCTTTGTAGCTACTTGGTTCTCATATGTTTTAAAAATTTATTTCATAGAAGCAAGCATAATAGATGGTCTGATTCACCATCAAGGACATCAAACAAGAACACATTTCTTGAAAATCAAGGCTTGGAGCATACAATGAAATCTTTAGGTTTCAAACTATGCTCCTTTGTTGGCAAAGTATTTTGTCCATGAACCCTTAGCCATGATCAACCCCCACAATCTCTTGCTTGATGTATGATTCAACAAAAGAAAAATTCCATCCTTGAGCTTCTATTAATATAGACAATAAGTTGGAAACCATATAAAATTCTATTAATTAAATTAGATTTATTTCATTTAGAAGAAATAATTTGTTTTTTCATATGTTTTCGCTAATAAACTATTTTCACCCGAGCCATTTCAAAATTTCAAAAAAATTAAAATATAAAACTACTCTTTTACAACTTCTTATCATTTAGTACATTAAGAAAGAATAACTCCACCTATTCATTAATAAAATGGATATCCTTTTTAGATTGAAAATAGGACTAATAGGACTAATATATATAAATGAAATTATCAAAATTGTTAAGAAATTAAGTTTTGATTCGTGAACTTTGATTCATGTTAATATGTTCTATGCTGGTTATGCTTTTATGTTCTCTATGCTAAACAAATTCCTAATTAAGGTGGTTCTATGCTTATGCAAACAATAGTAGTTGGACACTTAGTATCTATATATTGTAATTAACATATTTCAAAGTTCAAACTACATTTCATGAACGAGGTGTTGGTTGCAGGGAAGGATTTTGGAGTAGTTGTTGCATATTATTTACATATGTGTTATCCAGATCGAGTGAAAGGAATTGTAATATTGGGTATACCTTACTTGAAACCTAGAGGACTGGATAAATGGGACTCAGCTCCTAAAGGCATCTATTTTAGACATTGGCAGGTACGTTTTCTCCCCTCTATGCTTAAAATATGGATTGAACAATGAAATTTGTATCATAATCCAGGTTCTTCTTTAAATAATCATAGCAACCCTCATGGAATTTTTTGAATGTCTCCTTTGGATTCATTATTATAGGAACTTGGGAGAGGATTAGCAAATCTTGGGCGTTTTGATGTAAAAAAAGTGGTAAGGAATATATATGTATACTCTTTTCTCTAATAATGAACTTCTCGTGGTAGAAGATGGTAAGGAGGTAATGGATCTATATGATCCTTCCAAACAATTGCCATCATGGTTTGCTAAGGATGACCTTCAAATGTATTCAAGCCTATATGAGAAATATGGTTTTGCGTTCTCTATGCAAGTCCCATAGCTTTGCAGTGAAAGGTAAACCATGTTTTTTCCTTTTCTTTCATTTCATTATAAATCACCATAAACTTACATATACTCAAGTTTGATCTTCGTTTTGAACATTTAATTTAATTTATAGAGATCCTAGGAGATTGACCATTTTCAATGAATGCACTATTCAAGCTCCTTCCCTTGTGATAATGGGTACCAAGGATAATTTTATGAAATTTTTGGGAGTGGAGTATCATGTCAATAGTTAGATGTTAAAGTCTATTGTGCCCAATCTAGAGATCATTGTTTTCCAGAAGGAAACCATTTTGTTGAGGAAAAGTTTCCAGAGGAAGTGAATACAATTCTCCATTGATTTCTGAATCGAGAGAGGCTTGGCAGATCTTGGGAGTTTTGATGTAAAAATAGTGGTAATGAATATATATACTCTTTTCTATAGTAGTGAACTGCTTGCGGTAGAAGAAGGTAACGACATAATGGATCTATATGATCCTTCCAAACCATTGCCACGATGGTTCACTGAGGATGATCTTCAAATGCATTCAAGCCTGTATAAGAAATCTAGTTTTGTGTTCCCTATGCAAGTCCCATACCCTTGCAGCAAAACATAGCTTGGTTTTCCTTTTGCTTTCATTTCATTATAAATCACCATAAACTTACAGATACTCATGTTTAATCTTCATTTTAAGCATTTAATTTACAGGGATCCTGAGAGATTGACCCTTTTTAATGAACGCACTATTCAAACTCCCTCCCTTTCGATCATGGGTACCAAGGATTATTTTTTTAAATTTCTGGGAGTGCAATATAGAGATCATTTTTTTTCCAAAAGGAAGCCATTTTGTCTAGGAACAATTTCTAGAGGAAGTGAATAAACTTCTCCTTGGCTTTCTCAAACACTTTCCAGAGGAGGTGAATAAAATTCTCCTTACCTTTCTGAATTAGCACCTATGAGTGGATATCAATCAAAGAAAAACATGGGCTTAATCATGTGCATTTTTGTTTCAAAATTTTATCTTATATTGTTTATTACTCTTATAAAATCACATAACAAATACTCGTATGCATATCAGCTGGATGTCTAAATCAAATCTAGAAAATTTATTATTTTGCATTGCTTCATATGAATAGGAAATAAATTGAATGCATAAAATAGAATAGCAATTTTTATGTAGTGTGCACAGAAGAACACAAAATTGTATGGATATTCTCATATTAGGGTCACAGATGAGAACAATGATAAATTTGTAAGCATAGAATAAAAATTTGTATGTATATCCTTAGTTTTGGGTCACAATATGTTGCTTCTCAGTTGTGCATCACAATATGTTGCTAAGCTGAGATTCAACCGGAAACCCGTTTAGTAATAATGAGATTAATAAAAGCAACAACAACATTTATGCACAAAATAATTACAAGATTACTTAAATGGTTGAGGGGAGAATGAGATTTAGTCCATTTATGCATAGAACAAAAACATACCCACCCTCATTGGATGCGGGTATTAACATTTTTAGGGTTTCAAAAAGCAAGCACAATCGAGCATTGAACTTTTTATTACAAAACCAAAAATAATGGGATCTGCATGTGCTGGGCACTACAAGGCCACAACAACATTTCTGAGAGGGGTTTGGGTTATATTTTCAAATTCTAGGGTCATTTCCAATCGGATCCGATCCAGAGGTCTATGATGCCATCTTCTCTACCAAAAGGCTTTGAGAATGCTCACATATATTCAAATATATATAATTAGATCATGTTAGGAACTGCCATTATATGATGGATAAATATGAATGACATAGAATTGAATCACAAAACAAGAAGAATATTAGCTCCTCAAAACTTTACATGTCAGTATGGCAATGGAATGTGATTTGTTACAGAAACAAAAAACTTGATATATAGTTCTTCAGGCAAAAACTGGTGTTTAGTTTCTAGCTCCTGACAAATTTTCATCTCCAACACAAATTCAAATTCTCAACCATGCTTTGATGTTTATTGCTTGTTGCATATACAAAACAATTTTCACCTTATTTGTGTCTTCTAGATTTTCACAAAATGTGGTGTGGCTTACTTCCTAAATATAAAGAAGGACTTGCTTAAAACAACTTTATATTAAAATTCCTTGTGCCTTTTAGGAGTGAAAAAATAATACTGAATCCTAAAAAATAAACTGCATCCATTTACCCTAAATCAGTAGGGAGTGTGGAAATAAAATACCAAGAATTTTCATGCCAAACAAATGAATGATTAAATTAGTCGCTTTGATATCCTCTCCTCAGTGCACTAATATTTTCAATTTGGGTGGACACATCCACTATCAACTCCATAATATCATTCATATTTGGACCAATATCAACATGTTCTAAATCAAGTTATGAACTAAGACAAAACTTTGAATCGTCAATATGACTTTGAGGTGTGTGATGAGGATCAGGAGTATTTATTTAAGCTAAATTAGCTTCATCCCAGTCAAATTCATCATCATGTGGTGGGATATGTCTTCTAACATGTTCTTGAGACACACAAGGGTAAATATCTAGATAACCATATTTTTCCTTTGCCTGTTGGATAAACATTCTATCAACTGCCAAGCTTTTTTTCACTAAAGCAAGGCTTTGTTGTAATGAAGTCACATTATTCTGCCACATTTTATTAATGGAGGCTAGTTTGACATCATACGTTGACCACCAAGTTTTGTATTGATGTATATTTTGGCATAAGATAACGTTTTCATGTTATTTTTCTTTCAAAAGTGTCTCTGCATCCAGGACATGACTTTCAAGATCTAAAATGAAATAAGGTTCACCCTTAAATATGTTATTGTCTTCCAAATCATTGTCAGAGGATTGTGATAACAAAACAGATGTAAAAAAAAATAAGAAAAGATCAAAACCATGATTTTTGTATTAAATTGTATGCCTTACTTGGAGCTTGAAATCCAGATATACTAAACTTTTGTAGTAACCAGAAAAGCCAACTCGCACCTTTACTTCCAACCCCTGTAAATTTTGACGTACTTTTGGTGGATATAGTACCCTTTCCATTCCTTTAACTTTGGCATCGATTTTTGTTTCCTAAATTCTTTATTTTGTGGTACAAACTTAAGCACTCTGCATCAAATGCCAAAAATTGTAGGTACTAAAATTATTGAAACAAACTGCCTTAAACTCTCATCTGTATTCCATTGATGATCCACTTTCTAATTCAGATTTCACTAGCATTTTGGACATGATGACTTTATAAATAGACTCCTTATGTGAAGCAGTAACCATGGACTCCTGTAATAAACAACAACAACAATGACAAAACCAACAACACAGATAACTTTTCAGATTAATTTTGGAAATATTTAACAACATAAGAAGAAAATCAATACATCCAGTAACATGAGAGAGACATGAAAGAGATGAAATTCATTTTATAATTCCAGTAAGATCACCAAAAATAATTCATTTTACAAGTGGCTACCAAAACACTCAAGCAAGCAAGCATATCAGTGTTGTAGAAAATCAGCCATTATGTAAAAGTTACTTCTACTACATCCTTTATGCTTACTTACATCTACTAATGTTGATTGTGTGTTTCATATACAAGACAATTTTCACCTTATTTGTGTCTTCTAGCTTCTCACAAAATGTGGTGTGGCTTGCTTCCCAAATAGTGCAAAGAAAGACTCGCCTAAAACAATTTTATTTAAAAATTCCTTGCACCTTTTAGGAGGGAAACTTAAGCGCTCTACATCAAATGCTAAAACCTGTAAGTACAAAAATTATTGAAAAATAAAACTTCCTTAAACTTATATCTGTATTTCATTGATGATCCACTTTCTAATTTAGATTCCGCTAGAATTTTGGAAATGAGAACTTTATAAATAGACTCCTTATGTGAAGAAGTAACAATGGACTCCTGTAATAAATAGCAACAACAATGACAAAACCAACAACTCAGATAACTTTTAAGATTATATCTAGAAATATTTAGCAACATAAGAAGAAAATCAATACATCCAGTAACCTGACAGAGACATGATAGAGATAAAATTCATTTATAAGTCCAAGAAGATGACCAAACATAGTTCATTTTACAAGTGGCTTGTAAAACACTTAAGCAAGCAAGCATATCAATGTTGCAGCCAATCAACCATTATGTAAAAATTATTACTACTACAGATTTTATGCTTTCTTACATCTACTCTGAACCAAAAGAATTAGATTTCAAGTCCCAACCTCTTTAAATGGGCACTGAACCAACTACCAACCAATTTATCTATATTTTGATGAAATGCAGACACACCAACCTATTTAAATGGGCACTGAACCAACTACAGACCACATTATCTATATTTTAATGATATGCACACCCACCACTAGACACTTCCCCTCATTCTGAGGATGGTAACCAAGGTTAACCAACCAATTGCAATTTTTGCAAACTAATCCAATAGAGACATCGAATGACACCCATGACATTCACAAAGGTAGTTAGCCTAGAGAGTTGACTCTGCAACCTCACACTTGCAATTCATAGCACTTTAACAACATGAACTAACTCATTATGTCAAAATCACCTATAACTGTTATTATCCTCTTTCATATTCTTTATGATATTATTCTTATGCTACAAATATATCTGCAATGATTGTTAATTTCAAGTGCACTTTGTCTCCATGTGGTTATGGTCAAGAATTTATCTTCTCCACTTACATTCATGGATTTCACTTTGTTCATGCAAATTCCTCATCATGAAATTGTTCATGGAACACCTCCATGGATTCATAGAACAACCCCACTAAAAATTTTACTCCAAAAGTAAATATGATGTATTGGATACAGGGATGCATCGAAGTTCGATAGCTGAAAAAGCCAAATCAACTAGGAAAGTTAATAGCATAGATCTTAAATCATAACATCTCAATATGGAGAAGCTGACTCACACTATTATTATATTCCATAAAACATGCTTAATTTGAGCAAAACTACCTCAGTAGCTTAGAATTTTGTAGTGTCTTAGTAGTTTATTGGCTTCTCTCAACTCACTCAAATAGTCCCCATGAGTTGTTGAATAATAGTGCCTATCAGTGACCTCACCTACAGACAACATTTGCAGAGTCTTGTTGCTAGTTTGATCCTCTACATATGGCAATGTCTCAGCCAATATATCAATATCATCCCCTGTTGAGCCCACAGGAACATAGGTATAAGACCCCCGAAACGATTTTATATAAAAATGCCTTACACCTTTTAGGAGAGAAAAATAGTAATGAATCCTAAAAAATATATTGCATCTATTGACCTTGAATCAATAGGGAACGTGGAACTAAAATACCAAGAATTTTCATGCCAAACAAATGAATGATTAAATTATTCACTTTGATATCCTCTCCTTAGTGCACTAATATTTCCAATTTGGGTGGACACATCCACTATTAACTCCATAGTATCATTCATATTTGGACTACAATATAAAATGCTGATGGGATTTGTGGCTAATGGTGGGTTTGGATAGTAGATTCTCTCATTGTCACTGATAGGAAAACCAATGTCAGAGTGCTCATTTTTTCAACAATCATCTCTAACAAAATTTGAAGTAACAACTATACTAGGCAAGAAGAGCTTTCATATAATTGTCATGTGGTGGCATTGGTCCATGAGTGGGTGTATATATTTTGTACAAAGTCCTTGGACTGTCCATCCTCTATGGATTCTCCCAAAAGTTATGGTCTTCAATTGGATCTCCCATCTAAAAAAAAAACTAATACACAGTAAAACCCATGTTAAGGATGCCCATTTTTAAGATGTTCCTTCAGTGCATTTAGTGTCTAGAGGACACATTCACTATTTCAAATTAGTTTTGTGTGTGAGGATCTCAGTTTAGAAAAATCACTATCAAACTATAAATACCCACAAAAATATTAGTATATGCAACATTTATCAGTTCACTAGACTCTAATCTAAAAATTTAGCATGCAGATACTACCCAATCAACTAGAATACATGAAGAGAACCTTAAACAAATAACATTCATCACCTACTCAGGGCCTCAGATGGGAATTTCTTTTATAGATTGATCAACTTACTAGAACTAATGTTGCACTTTCTTCATCCATAGAAGCCACTTGAAAATGCTTGAAAATAAACTCTTTGTAAGGGCCATTGTTAATAAAAATATTTGCAGTGGAGGCCCTTAGCCTAATAACCATTTTAGCTGGGATTTGAAGGAAAATAGTTCAGTTCAAACATGATGACAATTTAATTCCATATATACAAAAGCATGAATTAGTTGTTGAGAATGGATAGAAATACGAACTGAAGATGTATATACCTCCTTATGTACAAAAATGAATAGAAGAGGCAGAGGTATAAGGTTCACCTCAATGTTTCTTACAAGTTCAATCCATTGTGTGCTCATTCTATGAGAGAAGCTAACCATGGGAGAGAAAATAACTAGAGGTCCCAGAATGGGGGTGTTGGCTTTGAAGGCCTGGGTATTGATGCCATGCATAACATGGATACTGAACTTGAGTCCCATCTGATGGATAGAATCAATAATGGGCTTGAAGCCTCAGCCACCAAAAGTGGAGATCCACTGTACACGGTCTGGAACAGGGTGCCCCAATTCATCTATCAAATCATGCCCCAGAGAACTCACCGATACTCCCTTGTCCCCTTTCTTGTACCACAAGAAATCCACCACCGCATACTACAGTTGCTTCCCTGTTAGATTCCACTTGCATTTTTTAAAACCAAATAAATGACTACCTGCCTGGCCCCCATAACAAAGGGTTTGTGGTTGCCTCATATGCGATGCAAAGCAAATCATTGGCCATGATCTATGCATTATCCATAAATTCATCCTTCACGATAATCCAAGAGAACGAATCGTAATGAATAGGCTTAGGATTAGATGAACGCAGCGGAGCCACTGAACCGTGTTGAAAGAATTGCAAATTGGATAATGGTAAATAGTGAAAATCAAGATTCAGTTGTAGCATCAAACAGTGTAAAAACATTTAATTTTCTAACAATGATCTGTCGGTCAGGATTATGATGGAAAGGTAATTGGGGGAGATGATTTCAGAGGGTAAAACCTTACAACGTAATTATTATTTTAATTATTTTACATAGTTTTGATGTTCATTATTAAACAAAGTTTGCCTTAAATGATATTTATATATTTAAAGCATAAGCATAAGATATTGTATTTAAATAAATAATTAATAAGTTTCACTCAATAGTCTATATTTTTTAATTTATTTTTTCTTTTAATCAATAATTTTTTATGTAAAAACTAATTTGTAAATATATTCTATCAAATTATTTGTAATATTAAATTAAATTATTTCTATTTAAATTAATAGTTATTAAGGTTAACTTATTTCAACTTTTAACATTTATTTCTACATCATATATTAAAATATTTATAAATTTATGATAAATTAAAATATTTACAAATGAATCAATTTGATGAATTAATATTTTTTAAATTCAATTTTAATTATATATATATATAATATATATATATATATATATATATATTATATATTATATATATATATATAATTATATATATATATTTACATATAATTCTATTTTTTAATTAATCTTATGTATAATATCTGCTTGACACTGTCACAGAATTTGGTTACTCTTAATGAAATGGAAACAAATTTAAAAATAATTATACAATATATTCTAGAGTATTAATATTAATTACACGTAAAGAACATTAATTCCTCTCCAATCTCTCTAAGGCTCTCGCTTGATTTGATGTCAAAATGTTTGTTGTTTATATATATATATATGTCAAAGATTTTAACCTGACATTGTCTCATGATGAAAAGATATATTTGGGTGCTAAAATAATTGAAAATGCTAGATTATTAATAACACAGTTAAGGAACAAGTCTCATCATCTCAGATGTGAAATAGGTAGATGGACAACTCCAAAAGAAGAGTGGTAAGAAAGAATATGCATATTTTGTAAGAAATGAGAGGTTGAAACATAATGGCACTACATCATGGATTTTTCAGCTTATGAGGATATTCGTAATTAGTTTAAAAGCATTATGGAGGTGGATTGTTTGAACATTTTGTTTGAGGAAGCGAGGGTTATCAAAACTGCGAACTTGTTGGTCAAGATTCATGAAAAGAGAGTAGACTTAGAGAAAATTTTGATGTTATGGTGGGTTGGAGTCCTAGGTCCCTTAGACTGCTTGGTCTCATGGATGTCATTAACATCCCTTCATTCATTCAAATTCATAAGAATATTACCAGATGCAACCTGGGTGATGAAGGTAGTGTCTCATGCAATTGAAAAAGATCAAAATCAAGGATTGGAAAATGTATTGTGGTTTTGGACAAGATTAAGTTTCAAGGAGTTATATTGTCATGTCTCTCAGCTTACCCATGTTTTTTTTTCAAGTTTGGTAGGACTACATCTTCATCATGTCCGACTTCTCATCTCGGGCAAGGGGATAATAGAATATTTGAACCCAAGACTTCTTGTTCAGTGAGACTTCATTTCCACGGTCATTTCCAATTGAGCTACCCTAAGCTCCATTATATGCGTTTAATGAGGGTTTGAATATGTATACAACGATTATCTCTCCCTTAATGCCAACATAACAAAGATTTTAATCACCACATTTACAGAGGCTCTAGAACCTTCTTATTTAAGTTAGTTATTTTAATAGCTTGTTCCACCCAAATACATTGGTTAAGTAGAATCGTGGTTTCGTAGGACCCCTATGTTAAGTTGGTAAGTGAAAAATCTTCCATCCTTGATAGTTTATAAATATATAACTATGCATCACACCTATTTATCGCTTAATTTAGTGTCCCTTAGGGTGATGATATGGATTGACCATTTACTAGGTCATATCCATATGTTTTATTATATTCCACCTAATCCCTAGGTTGGTAACACCCTTTGTAGAATTGAGGCTTCTATGATCCATCATAGTTATAAGAAGAATTTCGGCGTAAATCACATAAAGAAAGACCTTTTTTGACGTGTTTCGAACCAACTAGTGTGGTTCATCGTCAGGAAAAGTTGAAGAAACAGATCCAGTCTAGCATGTTAAATAGTCTGAGCAGAGACACTCTTGTTGAGCTTGATCTAGAATACACCTTGAGGATTGTGAGACGAATGCCTCTCTCCAATATTCCATGATGGAAGTACAACTATTCAGGGTCGCCAAAACTCCAGATCCAAACTAGAGAGTTATATCGCTTGTTCATCACATTCAAAATACATTAAATGCTTTCATGCTATACAGTTTCATTGATTCATCATTGTAACGTCATCCTCCCAAATCCACCTAAGTAATCATGCCAACTAGCATAAACATGAGACGAGATGCTGCTATGATAAAATTCGACCTCCTAGGTAACCTTAAGGAAGTGCAATTGATGAAACATCACTCAAAACCATCCATCATCATGAATAGAACCCTCAAGAGACAAGTTAGCGACCTAGACAAGCTGTCCGTGGGTCCCACTGTTGTTCTAGATAATTTAAGGTTCAACCGATCTCATGCTCTAGGCAAGGGAGTGACTAGAGACCTAAAGTTAGTCTCATAGGCCCGCATGCCAGTGACTGTGGATGAAAAGTTCTAGTTTTGTGCTAATGACTCAAAGATTTACACCATTTTTTTAGGCCCACAACCTAGGCCACAGTCGAGAATGGAATGAAAGCTCATAATTAAGTAAAGTATAGGGAAACAATGATGTAAAAGTAAATAGTTGATCAAGGCCTTAACTAGACCCCTACTATCCATGACAAGAATTTCATTAAACATATCATCACCATGTAGCCTAAAGGTGTAAACAACAGAGTTAAGTGTAGGATCTCTTACTTATATGAGAATTGGCATGAAACATGGTTTCATCATTTCATTTGCTGCTTTATCACTTATTAGGTCATAGATACAATATCCCTTCAAATACAAGTAAAAACATGCTTAGATCCAAACATAGTTGCTGCCATAAAATGAACATATAACTAGAACAATAGGAACATAATTATAATAAAAAATTTAGTCATCAAAATCCATATATACATCACTACATTTACACATGAAAATCAATGGAATGAATTTTTCATTAATCAATGCAATGAACTGACCTGATATGGGACAAGGACTACCATGTTACACCCAACCATAGATTGGCTGAGCCAAATCTCTCCTCATCCAGTGACCCTCATGCCATATTCCAAACATGAATGTGGGATTCATAGAACACATCGAAAACATAAATCAATGTGGATGCCACCAAAGTTGTCTACCTACACAATGAGGAATTGAGTGCTTCCTAGAGTCTTATGCTTTACCATTCATCCACAATCTAATCCAGGAATCACTACGACCTAAACCGAGACATACTCTACAGGATTTACCATGCATTCTATCCTAGAACCACTAGGTCCAACCGAGATAAAATCCACCTCTTAGCTTTATTGTGCATCCTGCCATTCACCGGAAAGGATTCCTAGACACACAATCTGGCTTTACCAAAATCCACGTTCTAGTTCATGGGTTATTATGCCAGTATTTTTGTGCATCCATAGTCTGGTTTAGGGACGAGTACCACCATGTGTTTATCAATTTGGAGATCTATGCAACTATCCTTGGAATAAAATCCAACAAACCCACATCAATTGCATGAGAGAAACCATCTCATTAAAGCTGTCAAGAAATGTCAAGGCTATATTGAAAATAATTTCACACCTAGAAAGACCTATGCAATGGTAGGAAAGAAACACATGAAATCCCATTCATGCCAAATCTAACAAGGAAAATAATCATGCATGTTGATACCTGCAATGAAGCTTGTTCTAGCTATTTTATCCTACCATTCCCTACTTGATCTTTTCTTCCTCTCTCCTTCTTTTCCTTTCTTGCTCCAATTCCAAAGTGCTCCAAGAAAACTCTAAGTGTCCAAGAGTACGAGAGAGAGAGAGAGAGAGAGAGAGAGAGAGAGAGAGAGAGAGAGTAGTGAGAGAGCTCCAAAGTTAAACTAACCAAGTGTTTCCTACTGATCCTCAAAAGCCTTTATATTAATGAGGCCTATATTTTCTTCATTTTCTATTATTTTCCTTCATTTTCCTCCTTAGATGCAGCCTGTGACCTTTCACCTTCATTTTCTCCTAGTTTTCATTATTTTCGTAAATAAATATGCCAAAATACCTTTCTTCCTATTTAATGCCTTTGGCAATTTCCTTAGCCATAAACAACCAGATAACACCCACTAAGATGTCCTTCCCATCACTCACCTTGGAATATGTGTCCCATCATCCTTGGTATTTATAAATTTTCACATGGAATTTTCACCAGCGATGTTACAAAATCCTCCCCCTTGGGGAAACACCGTCCTCGATGTTCAATGACACCTATAGCCAACAAGACCACTAAAAACAAAACATGTTTCCCATGGAGACTTATAAAATATTTCATTGTAATATTTACAATGAATGGCCTATTCAAAAGGAAAACATCATGAAAACATGACCAGTAACATCGAGAGTGCATATTGGAGCTTTATAACACAACCAATTACATTATATACAATAACCACATATACACATATGCGCATTTGCTAAACTAGCAAATAGAGGATATGATGGCTACATCATTAACAAGAGAATCCAAAGGCTCACACCTCCACACTCAAGGTAATACCAGGATTCACCACCTTACCAGGAAGTCTAGAATCCACTACAAAGTCAAATTTTCATCCAATGTCTAACGCCACAATCCTGTGCCACTTGTCTTCTTAATGAATAGTTACCGGTTCATTGTTCCAAAGTCCACTCCCAATGTGAATATGATTCCATATGGCAATGATAATGAACAAAATAAATCGATCCCTGACCTTCCCTTATCTGCTACATAGTCCCTTAGGCAATCTAGTCGACCCTTTTGTGCAGTCGCTCACCTTCCAAGTTCTACTAGCACACCCATCTCGTGCAGTCCATCCCTTGGAAAGGCTTCCTCACATCAGAAGATACAAAAAATCGAGTCATATCCATACCTTAAAACCATCATAAAATTCATAGCATGCTTATGGAAATCAATGAACACTATTGGGTACCAGTGCCCCACAACGGCCCTGCTCCTAAAGGCTTTACCAACATATTGTTGCGTGTTTCAACTCCTTTGTTGCTAGTACTAATTCTTGTAGTTGATTTTAACCACCCAACCAAGAATGTTCATGCATTCTTATTCCAAGAACATAACTTCCATTATATTTAAAATAAATTGACATCATACCTCATTGGTAGCTTGTCAATAAGGTACATTTCCAATCCTGTTCACTTATATCACAGTAAGTCAAACTAGCATATTTGACCAAATCAACATGTATAAAAAAATCTCATTAGGTTAGCTCAAAACATAACCATCATAGATGAAAATCATAAATTACATGTAACCATCATAAACCATAATCATAATTCACATGTCATCATCATATACCATAATCATAAATCACATGCATAATAAAAATGAAATGATATATTGATAACTATCCTTTAATCAATTGTCACTTGTGCCTTTGTTCTTATTTTGTACGCACACTGAATCAGTTTCCACACCTGGCAAACACCCAGTGCCTTCTCCTCAACCAAGTGCACATATACATAGTGTACATCACACACATACAACCACACACGACATACAAATCCATGCAATACATGCACCTACACCTGACATACAACACATACACCTACACCCAGTCTATACAATATAATACATACACCTACATCTAGTGCATAACACAATAAATACACCTACATCTCGTGTACAACACATCACAATACATAGGCCTACATTCGGTGTACAACACAATACATTCACCTAGACCTGATGTACAAGATAACAAAGATATGTATCTAGAGTGAAACACAATCAATATATATGTCACGATATCATGACTACATAATGCACATACATATTACCACAGGCCTGCAACACAGCGTGTATGACATGCACTCAATCCCACATGTACACCAGTACCACATGTACCAGGCACCACTCGCACGACATGTGCACAATATCACATGTACACAACACCACCTTCACAATGCCATATGTACACTACATCACTATAAATCATGTATATAATACACGTACACAGTACCACACACACAACATGTACGCGACAACACATGTACATAGTTCCACATGAGAGATATGTACACAACACCACCTGCACATAGCGACACTTGTACATGTGTACACAACACCACATGCACTCATCACCACTTGTACAATCATATACACCACAACATATGTACATAACACCACATGTACAACATCCATGCAGCATCACTTGTACATAGTACTGCATTTCGAACATGTACATAGCATCACCTGTACACAACACTACATATCCAACATGGGCACAACACCATATGTACACAATCATACTACATATCCATCATGCACATAGTACAATATGTACACAATACCGCATATCCAACATGTACCTACCACCATCGATACCCAACATTGCATATCTAACATTCATACATAACTATCTATATTACACCATGTACATAACATTACATAATCAACATGTACACACACTAAATATACACCACAATGCATGCACACAACATCACTAGCACAAAAATTGCAACATATACGACATATGTGCAATAGTTGTACCACACCTCTAAAGCCACACTGACCGTTTACCAAGAAACTTTGCTTCTAGTGTCTTATCCATGCTTGTCTCGACAAGTCAAAAACCACATTGTTTTCATTTTATTGATGTATCCCTTGGTATAACCTATCAATAACATGCACATAATATAATCCCATAATAACGACTCATAACCATATGATACTGACCTTGTATATTTTTCATGACTACTCTTCTCAATTGATTCCTCATAAGACTAGGAACCTCTTCATGCCATCACCTGCATAAGCAATCATTCCTCACAAGAATGATTCCTAATGACATGTCGGACGGTGACATAGATACATGGATACAAACATATATACATACAGACATACATATACATAAACATCAACATGAACTAATAATGATCTCAACACTGAACGTCATTTTCAAAGTGCATATGATCGTAAAGGAGCATCTAAGGTGCGAGATTTGTTATGAGTTGTTGATACTTTTTCCAACCATGTTTGATGTCGAAGCGAATGAAAATGTTTCAAAGAGGTCACTGAAGATGAAATACAGGAGGTATTAAAATACTTTAAGAAGGATAAAAGTCTAGGTCTGGATGGGTGTTCATTTGAGATATTTACCCATTTTTTCGATATATTTAAAAATTATGTCTTGAAGATGGTGGAGTCAAGAATCAGGGGGGATATCCATCCATGCATAAATTAAACATTTATTGCACTTATCCCTAGGAAATATCCATCTTTGACATTTAGTGATTTCAAACCTATTTTGCTTTAATATTATCTATAGGATTATCAATGAAATCATAGCTGTCTGAATGAGTTGCATTTTGTCAAAGTTTATTTCACTAAAAAATTTTGGGTTTTCACCAGATTGACAAATACATGACATAGTTGCTATAGCAAAATAGCGTATGCTTTCTATCCACACAAAGCACATCAAAGTTGGCATTATGAAGGTGGATCTACAAAAAGATTATGAGTACATAGATTGGGGTTATTTGAGAATGGTCCTGTTCAAAATTGGTTTACAACCTAGATGTGTGAATTGGGTTATTGGTTATGTCTTGAATATAAACTACACTGTAATTGCCAATGGATTTCCAAATCACTTTTTTTGGGTTGGATGTGAGTTGTGTCAGGGATGCTCACTATCCCCCCTCCTATTCATATTAGCTATGGATGGATTGAGTTTATGCATCAAAAAAGCGGTGGAGGAAGAACACATATAGGCATTGGTATTAGAAATCAATATAAAAAATTCTCATACATTTTTTCTTGATGATGTGATTATTATGGCAAAGCTCAATTGTCTTACAAAGTTGAATCTTTTCTGCATTTTTAACAAATTTGCTATTACATCTAGCTTGAGTATGAGTCTGCATAAATCTATTGTATATCATGATTCTGGTGATATGGAGATCATTGAATATATCAAAAATCTTTTTGCCACTGACGCAAAACCAATCTTGTCTACTGTGCAATATCTTGGATATCACATTAAACCAAATTGCTACAGGAACTCAGATTGGCAATGGTTGGTTGATCGTTTCTTCAAATGGGTTGCTGGATGGGAATTCCATTCTCTTTCTCTGGGGGTCATGTGATTCTCACGCAGGCTATTCTTGCACAGTTTGGGGTTTATTGGGCACATTTATATCAGATCACGATGGCCATTATACATAGCATTAGTTGTATCATAGCCAAGTTTATATGTACTAGTTGCAATGATCACCAAAAAATTCACTTAACCAAATTGTCTCACATTGCACGTCCATAAAAGATGGGAGGATGGGGTATAATGAATTTAAAATCCTTTGGAATTTCACTACAGGTAAAATCACTTTGGCATGCCATATTCGGATCTGATATATGGAGAAAAGTGATAGAACATAAATATATGAAGAATTAGGAATTTATATTTTCGTATCGCAAACACAACATTGGTTTAATATGGGGATCGACTATCTGGAATAGTTTGCAAAAGGTGTCACCTTACTTCATACAACAATTGGTGTGGAGTATGGGATCAGGACACTCAATTATTATTGGCATGGACAAGATACTAAGCATCGTTGGGGACTACTATTTTCCTGAAACTTTACTAATTTTTCATTATGATCATGGTATATTTTTATGGAATCAATTGATTAACACATGAAGGAATAGATATCCTATATGGAAAACTTCACATGACTTGAGGATGGATGGAAACCTGGCTACGAAATGGAAGCATGTTTGTGTAGGCTATAAAGATTTGGGTATATGGTAGAAGGAACACCGAGATAAAATTGTTTGTGCGGGGAAGAATATGGCAAGAAACATATATGTGGCTGATGTATATACGAATTTATGTGGAGGCGATGAAAAAAATATGGGGAAGACAACTCTTACTAGCCTCTGAAGTAATGAAATTCCTATTAAAATCATCTACTTCTCATGGTTAGCATACCACAATAAGAATCTCACGTGGGATAATTTGCAAAAGAGTCAATGGGACGTGCCCAGTATATGTGTGATTTGCAAATAGAAGGTGGAGGATAATGACCATATGTTTCTCAAATGTCAAAAGGTGATCTAGGTATGGATTAATTAGCTATATATTTTGGTTTTCCATATCATCAATGTCAGGACATTGAAGATTGTATGGGGTGGTGGAATAAACAGAAACCTTCCTGGAGAAACATTCCACACTTTTTCTTCTGGACCATTTGGAAATAGAGAAATAAGTATATATTTGAGAATAGGACAAAGGATTTTAGTTCGATACATGAGAGAATTATCTCTTTATATGCTCTATATAATGACCATATGTTTCTCAAATGTCAAAAGGTGATCTAGGCATGGATTAAATTAGCTATATATTTTGGTTCTCCATATCATCAATGTTAGGACATTGAAGATTGTATGGGGTGGTGGAATAAATAGAAACCTTCCCGGAGAATCATTCCACAATTTTTCTTCTGGACCATTTGGAAATAGAGAAATAAGTATATATTTGAGAATAGAACAAAGGATTTCAGTCCGATACATGAGAGAATTATCTCTTTATATGCTCTATATCCTTCACATGATAGTAATTAAAAAAAATTCAAAAAATGAGTATCTATCCACACATGGAATTCTGGACTGCTCATTTTGATGGTGCACCTCAAAATAATATACGTGTCTACGGTTTCTAGATAGTTATATAAATGGATATAAAATAAAAAGCTGAATGGAATGTTGGCTTGGGAACAAATATGAAGGCAGAGGCTATGGCTCTTTTGGGAATGTTGTGGCTTATAAAATTTCTGAATATCCCTGAGATTCATATTTATGGGGATTCAAAGATTATACTACATCATGTAAAAGGAAAGGCTCAGATTAAACAACCAACACTACGTGGTTGGTTAAGGAGAATAAAATGTCTCTGGACTCAACTTGGGAAGCCTTGAATCAGTCATATTGGTAGAGAACATAATTACATTGCAGATGAGATCTCAAAAAAATGATTACAAGGCATCGCGACAGATGTGCAGATGGATATAATCATAGAAGACAAGAGGATTGGCACAGTGGAGTACATGTTTCTAGGATAGTATATGCATATAGTTTATATCTTTTTGTATAACAGTTTTGTTTTTTGTATGGTAGAGGGATCAGATGGAGTCTTATAATTACAAGAAAACTAAGAATATGGGTTGTTATGCTTTCATCACTAGCTTCCTATAGGAGTTAGCCATTTTGAATTATCTTTTATATACATGTTGTTTCTCTCTCACAACTCTTATATGGTTCTCTCAACATTGATATGTACATGATTGTAGATGGTTTTTATTTGGGATCTGGTTGAAATTGCTCACATAATTGTTTTGATATTCTAATAATTCTTGTTAAACATGATGATATAATGTACATTGTCCATCTGATCAAAACAGTCAAAAAGTATAAAAATTGACCATTGGAAAATATATTGTGGTGTGGTTTTAGATGAGGTTAAGTTGTAAGGTGTTTGGAAATAGATGAGTCTATTATGTTTATTTTGGAATTGAATATTTAGTGTTTTAATTTAATTTTAATATATTATCAAATGTAATAATTAATCAGGCAAATAGTAGGATTTAATTTTTATAGAATATTGTTAGTGTGACATATAGATTTAAAGGTGAAATTTATTTTTGAAGTAGTTTAGTTTTTTTCTTTTTATAAAAAATCATTAGTTAGAAAAATGATATATGAAGAGATGGTATAAGTTACAGTGTTCTGGGAGCACCTATTATGTTGGTAAGTGATGCTATTTTAACCATCTCTATTTACATATTAAGAATCTCTTTAGTAAAATGTGGATAAATTTCTCTAGTTAAAAATCATGTTATATGTTTTTCTTAATGTTATATGCTTAACTTGTATATTAATTATTTTTATCATTATAAAAATAATAAATTTTAAATAAAGTTATAACTTAGTTAATTGTTATGGTTTCTTTTATTTTAGAATTTGGTCAAATGTTTATATGGACGATGGTTGTTAATATTACCTTAATTTATATGGTTGCACTAGTTAATATATATTTAAATAATAAAGTATGTGTTTTGTTTTGTGTGTTGTGTGTAATATAGATAATATATATATAATTTTATTGGAATCACGATTGTCGTTAACCAAAACCTGTAGGTGTTAGTAACAGAAGAATCACCAGAGTTAATGAATCCTTCAGAGGCAGTTAAGCACATGACATGAAAATTAGTTAATATATATAACAAATTGAGGATAGTAATCATCCAACACTACTACATCTCATGATTCATTGTGATTTTTTTTATAGTTCTACCTGTTAGCTCTGCTATACAATGATGATTTTATAAGGTAAGAGACAGGCTTGGTCTGCTCAGTTGTGTACAGAAGGGACTTGTATAAGTCATTCTCCTTCTTCCCCCTTCATCCCACTCATTCTCCCTACACCCCGATACCTCTGTCTTTCTCCAAAACTCGGCATAGGCTCCTATTTCCTCAAGCCTCAAAGTGCTAAGTCGAAAACCACATAGCTCCACCACCACATGA
Organism: Pinus taeda; assembly: GCA_000404065.3. Taxonomy (NCBI): domain Eukaryota; kingdom Viridiplantae; phylum Streptophyta; class Pinopsida; order Pinales; family Pinaceae; genus Pinus; species Pinus taeda. The sequence continues at coordinate 30,453 of APFE030442937.1, read as the reverse complement.
CTACACGCCTTCGCAAAATATTTCGCTGTCACATCAATCGAAAACTCGTGTGATCAAATCCGCACTGTCCGATCATCTCCTCTATGATTGGATGAAATTCGCTCCTCCCGCACCCGCAAACCAACCGTGCGTTAACTCACGATCAAAGCAGTTTTCATCACGTCCTGTCCACCACGTGTCACACGTTGGCTGGCATCGCTCGCCCTAGTACCTTTACCGCTCACCCTCCAAAAGAAGTGCGATCAATACTACTTACCGCCAAAACCGTAGTCCCACTCGTTAACCTCCACACATCTCTTTCGCTCAATGGCCGTTGGATCTGTCCCCCCGAGATCCAATGGCTCATGATTGTCTACTCTCGTTTCCTCCCAATACCTCCCACCAAGCTACATCTATTCCATCCGATAGCCAATCTTACTCCTCTGACCAGATCATCCACCCGCTTTGCAGTATGCCACCTTTGATTGTTTTGTGCTCCCGAAGGACGAAGGTGATCATCTACCAGTACCCAACACATTTCATCTTCAACAACTACATTCAAGACATAATATGGCCCGAAAGAAAAATGACACGCCTTAAGCATATCAACGCATTTAACAGTTATGGAACTTCTTCCATACGACACTCCACTTGCTCGAGAAGGACAACAGAGCATCCGAGAAGATCAAATTCATTCATTAAAGCAAGCAGATTGCACCAGAGACTCAATCAGACAGTTAAAGTGGTTGGTGGTCAATTATGGCCCCTCCACACCTAGAATAGCATAACATTTTTGTAAACAAACTCTATATATACCCAGAAAATAGTTGTAATTAGGGGCGATGGTTGTTGTTTTGATGTAAGGTTCAACTTCTAGAGACTCTAATTGCTTTGATACTTGTAGCATCTCATCTTCATTTTCAGCTAATACAAGCTTCTTTTGTTTTTAATTGCTCACTTTTCACTTGTATTCTGTTCTAGGCTGTGCCTGTTATGCAATTTTCATGAACTCTTCATATTTAGCATTAGAGGAGCTGTCATCCTACCTCTGTGTTAAAATATTGTATGTATAAGTGAATGTGTTATTCAGGTTTTTTTTACCTAGTGGCAGAGAGTTGTCATCTTGTGTGTGCATTAGGAAATAAATTTGTAGACCTCTTTACAGGTTGCAGCTAGCCATCACAGGGTCCTGTGCATTTGCTAGTGTGGTCAATATTCTCCATATTCACCCAATCCCTAAACTATGAGTAATTGGTGGTCTAAAACCTTGTAGTCTAGGAGTGTTCACACATGTCTGGAGTCAAGCAAAGTAGGAGCGGTTGTCTGGCTTGAACAAGGATCATTCCTTCCATTCATCCATTTCCAACATCATGTTCAGTTTGTATTGTTCCCGAGCATCTCCAAGATACAACCTAGGAGGGTTTCTTGGGGTGACAACATTAATTGGCGTTGTTGCTGGGGAGAGGAGATTGAAACTCAACTTCCCTGGGAAAATGACACAGTTCTAGCTTTGATGATAGACAAATTTTGGACACATTTCTGGTTGTAATCATCTATCTGACTACTCTATTGGAGGACCAACCTAGTGGTGACTCCACATTTCAGTTCTGGCTCAGTTTGTGAGGCATACCAAGAGAAACCTCAGAAATCACCAGCTGACCCAGTGCTTGACTCTGAGAGGATTGTTAAGCAGAAGAAAACATCACATAAAGGAGCATCAAGATTAGGTAAGCCTAAGAAATCCTATGTATCTCTGCAGGAGAAGATTATAGCTAAGAAAGTGCATTTTGAGGCCCTAGAGCTTGACGTTGTTAGTGAAGAAATACCCTCAGAGATTCATAAAGCTCCTTGTACTTTCAGTTCCCCTTTGGATCTCAGTCCAAAGAAAGTTTCACATACAGTCCATGATATTCACCTGTCTCTATCTTTATCATCTATTGCATTATTCCCCACCATCCAATCTGCCTGTATCCTTCCACCTACCCCAGTCATGGCAGGCCAGTAAGGACTCAGTAAGATGGAAAGAATCATAGCTGCTAGGTATGGACCCTTGGTCTTGCCTGTTCCTTTGAATGCCATGCTTGTAAGAGAGTACCATAAATACATTCCTAAGTTCATTGGTATAGAGGGGGTAATAGCAGAAGAACACCTTGAATCTTTTAACAGTTATGCTGATAACCTGGATACCAGTGAAGACGATGTGTGGATGAGAGAATATAGAGAGGGGATAAAGTATGAACCATCTCTACCTGATAAGGTCAAATTCCCTAAACTTTTTGAGGTATATGATCAAATAAATCCAATTTTGCAAATCTTTGATGAACCAACTCATAGGCATGTTGACCAGGAGAAGGGGAAACAATTTTGGTGGCCCAGTAAATGGGCAGTTTTTGGAGATTTAGGTTTTCAAGCCTTGATGTTGTAAATGTGTTCTTTTAGTGTAGGCATAATTAGACTCCATGCCCAATGGAATACTAGGAAATGTTTTTAGTCTTGTTCTGATGTATAAGGCAGTGGTCTATAGTTCTTGAGACCTCATAAGGAGGATCTCATCCCCAGAAGGAGCCAGTGTTAGCTCTGCTATACAACGATGATTTTTTAAGGTTAGAGACATGCTTGGTCTGCTCAGTTGTGCGCAGAAGGGACTTGTATCAGTCATCCTCCTTCTTCCCCCTTCATCCCGCTCATTCTCCCTGTACCCCGATACCTTTGTTTTTCTCTAAAACTCGACATAGGCTCCTATTTCCTCTAGCGCCGAAGTGAAAAGTCCAAAGCCACATAGCGCCACCACCACATGACTGCATGCCTTCGTAAAATCTTTTCCCGTCACATCGGCCGAAAACCTGTGCAATCAAATCTGTGTCATCCGGTCATCTCCACTATGATCGGACGGCATTCGCTCCTCCCACACCCGCAAATCAACCACGTGTTAACTCGCGATCAAAGCAGTTTTCGTCACGTCCTGTCTGCCATGTGTCACACATTGGTTGGAATCACTCACCCTCGTACCTTTACTGCTCACCCTCCAAAAGCAGTGCGATCAATACTGCTTACCGCCAAAACCATAGTCCCTGCTCGTTAACCTCTGCAAATCTCTTATGCCTGAGATCCAATGGCTCACGATTGTCTACTCCCATTTCCTCCCAATACCTCCCACCAAGTCACATATACTGTCCATTTGTTCCATCTGATGGCCAATCTTACTCCTCTGACCAGATCGTCCACCCGCTTTGCAGTATGCCACCTTTTATTGTTTTGTGCTCTTGAAGGACGAAGGTGATCATCTACCAGTACCTGGCACATTTCATCTTCAACAACTGCATTCAAGACACAATATGACCGGGAAGAAAAAGGACATGCCTCGAGCAGATCAACGCATTTAATAGATATGGAACTTCTTCCATACGACACTCCACCTACTCGAGAAGGACAACAGAGCATCCGAGAAGATCAAATTCATTCATTAAAGCAACCAGATTGCACCAGAGACTTAATCAGACAATTAAAGCGGTTGGTGGTCAATTATGGCCCCTCCACACCTAGAATAACAGAACATTTTTGTAAAGAAACTCTATATATACCCAGAAAATAGATGTAATCAAGGGGGATGGTTATTGTTTTGATGTAAGCTTCAACTTTTGGAGACTATAACTGCTTTGGTACTTGCAGCGTCTCATCTTCATTTTCAGCTAATACAAGCTTCTTTTGTTGTTAATTGCTCACTTTTCACTTCTATTATGTTCTAGGTTGTGCCTGTTATGTAGTTTTTATGAACTCTTGATATTTAGCATTAGAGGAGCTTTCATCCTACCTCTGTGTTAAAATCTTGTATGTATCAGTGAATGTGTTATTCAGGTTTCTGTTTACCTAGTGGCAGAGAGATGTCATCTTGTATGTGCACTAGGAAACAAGTTTGTAGACCTGTTTACTGGTTGCAGTCGGCCATCACAGGGTCCTTTGCATCTGTTGGTGTGGCCAGTATTCTCCATATTCACCCAATCCCTAAAGTGTGAGTAATTGGTGGTCTAAAGCCTTGTATTATGGAGATGTTAATGCATGTATGGAGTCAAGCAAACTAGGAGTGGTTATGTGCCTTGAACAAGAATCATTCCTTCCATTCATCCATTTCCAACATCATGTGGAGTTTGTAATGTTCTCGAGCATCTCCGAGATACAACCTAGGAGAGTTTCTTACGGTGACAACACTACCATAGACTTTTGTTTAGCTATGTTTTTGTATGCCAATGTTTGTGTGCAACCAACTATTTTACATGAGTTTTTTTATATGCATTTCCATTTACAAGATGCTTTAGTCAGAGGACATTTTGGTTACAATACTAAGAGGGAGGGTGAATTAGTATTGTAACCAAATCATACAACTTTTTCTAAATTAAATTTTTTAAGCTAATCATGTGAAACAACATAATCATGAACAACCACATGCAAATATAAAGACATCAATCTTATTATTTATTCTAATGCATCCTTGAGAGGCGGTTAAGCTTGTCACCAAACACATGGGGAGCGTTGGATTATCCAATGCCCAATATATATATATATAATATATATATATATATATATATAATATATATATATATATTAATATATATATATATATATATAGATATATATATATATATATATATATATATATATATACTGTGTGTGTGTGTGTATGTATGTATGTATGTATGAGCTAAAATTAATCAAACTATATATTAAATTAAGGATAGTAATCTCCAATGCTACTACATGTCATGATTCACTAGGGTTTTTTCTTAAGTTCTAAGATAGTATTTTGTTTAGCTATGTTTTTGTATGCCAAGGTTTCTATGCAACTAGCTCATTTACATGAGATTGTTTATATTAGTTTTCATTTACAGATGCTTTAGTTAGAGGAGGTTTTGGTTACAATACTGAGAGGGAGGGTGAACCAGTAGTGTTACCAAATTATAAAACTTTTTCCAAATTAAACTTTTTAAGCTATTTGACAATCATTCATGTAATCAACATCATAAATAAATAATGTGAAACATCATAATCATGAACAAACACATGCAAATATAAGGACATCAGTCATGTTATTTATTCTAACAGATCGTTGAGAGGCGGTTAATCACATGTCACGAAACACATTGGGAGTGTTGGATTATCCAATGTCCAACATATATATATATATATATATCTACTAACTAAGTAAAAGTAATTAAAATATATATTAAATTTAGGATAGTAATCATCCAACACTACTACATGTCATGATTCACTATTTTTTTTTTTTACAGTTTTAGCATAGCCTTTCGTTTAGCTATGTTTTTTTATGTCAAGGTTTGTGTGCAACCAACTTGTTTACATGAGTTTTTTTATATGAGTTTTCATTTACAGTATGCTTTAGTCATAGCAGTTTTTGGTTACAATACTGAGAGGGAGGGTGAATCAGTGGTGTAACCATATTATACAACTTTTTCCAAATTAAAGTTTTTAAGATATTTGAAAATCATTCATGTAATCAACATCATAAATCAATCATGTGAAACAACATAATCATGAACAAGCACATGCAAATATAAAGACATCAATCCTATTATTTATTCCTTTTGCATAGATAAGCTACAACTTGATATTTCATTACTCCTTACAAGATTTTACATGTAGTTTTCTTAGACTACAACTTAAAGGAACATACCAGTCCCTAATTTATGAACTACCATTGAATGGGGCTACTACTCATGATTTATCAGCTACCACTGAAAGGAGTTTTTGTCCATGATTAATCATTTACCAATGAAAGGAGCTAATTCCCAAAGTTTATCAACAACCACTAGAAGGAGCAACCACCCTCGGTTTATCAACTGCTACTGAAAGGAACTCCTACCCCAAATTTCTTACAAACCACTATTGGAAAGATCTGCAACCCCTTATATCCAAGATACCACGTACTAACCATGTTGATCCATATTTCATACTATTTTCATACTAATACCAACAAGACTTTTACAAAAAAAATAGTTGGATCTCTCTCACAACTCAAAGCATTCCTTGCATAGATAAGCTCTTTTATTTTCTAGCAAACACCACCAAAATCACATATCTCAACACCTCTTCTTCCATAAATACACCTTCCAGAAACACTATTCACTATGGTTTGATCTTTTTTTCATACAATGAAAACTCATCATCACAAATATCACCAGTATCACCAATGCATTATTTGCATTCCTAAACATATTTCAAACACAAAATATAATGCGTTCACACCCTAATGCATCTTTGATTTGGTGATTCAATATGAAGAAAGGAATGAAGACAAAATTGAAACAGAGCTTCTTGAAATAAATGGAAAGAGGTGCATGACAAAGAGAAATTGTACCCTTCAACTAAACTTCAAATTAATGCATATTTTGATCAACAAATTCAAAAATTGAAGCCATCAACAAATTCATTCTTTACAATATGGAAGGGACACAATTGTGGGTCGCATTGTACAAATATAAGAGGAGAAAATGGGACAGTGATTGGAAAGAATTCAAACGGTTGAATGGTAGAAGCATTTCTTATCTTGACAATTTAAAATAAAATATGCCAATGATATTTCCTAACAGTTAGGTTATTGATCAATTCAAAGAGAAATATGGTGCATTTGGGAATAGGGATATCATTTTCACATGAAGGAGTTTCATGATGGATGCATGACACAAGACTATGGTGTGGAATTCGAGTTCAACCAATGTTGTTGTGTTAGCCATTGCGATCAAAACCTAATCTAGTCACTGTTAGGTTATGTTGGAAAGATACAAGTGATCATTCAAGTGGACTTCTCTTCATTCCAATGTATTATTTTTAGGTGCAAGTGATGGGACACCTTTGACCAAAATAATGTAAAGGAAGGTCATGATAGTGGGATAATATTTATAAATTCTAGAAAGATGTGGCATGAAGCTATGGACCCTTAAATTTTACAAACAGGTGCTTTTTTACCCAGTTGTGTTGTATAGGGATTGGTGGTTCATATTAAGACACAACCATAGATCAAAACATATTTTTAAGAACAACAGTGTTATCATGCCAAGCGAGGAAGATAATCAAGGAGGTGAGAATGGAGAGTGATATGTACTTGTGTTATTTCATCATTCATACTATTTTTGTATGTTTTTGCTCTCTTTATTCCATTAATTATATCTTTTTTATTCGTCTTGTTGCCATTTTATAATATAATTGGTAAATATTCACCAACGAATTTACAGTTTTTTCATAGCAAAACATTTTTACTCTTAAAACTAAGTATACCTAGTTGTGCATAATATCTATGAAAATAAGGATTCAAGGTCACAACTCTTCTCAAATAGGAAAATGGGAACAAAATAATGAATTTAGAAATAACATTGAATATCTAGTCTTGATTTAGATTATTATTGGTTTATTAATCAGTTTACATGTTTTTCCTTCTTGTTTAATTTAAAATCAATATAAATAATCATGTAGTGATGACTAGACTATAAGGACTTTAAAAGGGAAAACAATGTGTATTAATATGTAAGATAAAACTCTTGACATGGGAGGTAAAGCCATGTTTACTATATTTAAATTATAGTTCTTGCAACATTATGTAAGCTAAAAGGAGGTATTATGTATGTATAAAATGTTGACTACATCATTTTATGGACCATAAGAGAAACAAATCATCTTACATGGATGCATCACAAGTTTTAATATTTTCTTTAGGGATATTGGAACAATTGTTACTTTTCCTTTCAATGGTAATTATAAATAAAATTTTAATTAATAAATATTTATTTCTAAGAAATTAAATGATAAATAATGTGATGGTGATTAAACGACATTTGTTTGACTTTGAAATAGACTTTATGATGCATTTTTATTTCCTATTTATAGTACGTAAAATAAATAATTCCTTTTATGTATTTATAAGTAAATCATTTAAAGTATACTTGTATTTATCATTATAGACATGATGTAATATTATCTAGGAGAAGGATGAGATCTGAGGGTATGGAGAATTAGGGTTTCTACAAAACCTGCAACGACAGACCTGAGCAAAATTTTGCAATACTTTCATACCATCAGCAATACGAAAGGCAGCACACAACAAGAAGCAGTGTGAACAACATGAATACCCCCCAGGGGGAGGACGATGCGCCTCCCCCCAATGCAAATGATTCTCCTCAGAGGCGTGAGGAAGGAACTAGTTCAACTGATCAAAATGGAGACAGAGAGAAGATAGATCCACAAGATGCCAAGGTGAATGACATGGAGAACCCCTTGTTCACCTCAAACACCTGTAGACCGGTCGCTGCTGAATGCCCGAAAATAGAGCTCCCAGGTCATCGGATCAATGCTCAGATCCAGTACATGAGAGATCATGCATTAATAGGAAAATTCATAGGTATGTGGCCAATAGAGAAAGCACTGCATGGTTGGATAGCAGCGAAGTGGAAGCCGAAAGGACACATAACACTACAGCTAGGACCTAAAGGGTTCTTCATGACCATCTTTAACTTTTTGGAGGACTGAAACAAAGTACTAGATGGCAACCCCTATTTTTTCAATGAAGCTGGCCTATATTTGAGGGGATGGGTTGAGTGCTTTAATCCAGACAAAGAAGATCTCAGCTGGGTGCCAGTTTGGATCCGTCTCTACTCACTCCCAATGGAATACAGGGACGAAGAGACATTACAAACCATAGGAAATCGTCTCGGTGAATTTGTCAAAACAACAGAGGAAACAAGACTCTGAAGATATACCTCCTTCGACTGCATTTGCATCTATATGCACCTTAGCAAGGCACTTCCAGATGCAGTAAGTATTTTTGATGATGATGTTGAATGGGTTCAGTTAATTTATTATGAACATGTGCCGTTCAGATGCAGGAGATGCCATGCATTGGGTCACCTATTTTGGGACTGTCCTCTAAACCAGAAACCCTCGAATACCACTGCCTCTGAGGAGCTGGATCTAACTCGCTTCACTAAAGTGGCCAATTGTAGGGAAAATCACAAGAAACCTGCTACAATCCCTAAGAAGCCTCAAGCCAGTTCATCAAAACCCACTACGAGCAACAATTTTGCAGTGCTAGCCCGACAAGAAATACACAACATTGGGCCCCTTATCCCATCTGAGAAGGATCCCATGATGAACAAACAACCTACACATTCTGATCCCAAAAATGTCGCAAAAGAACCATTACCCACAAAGCCTTCCTCAATGGCTATGCAAACAGTCCCAACCTGGTACTCAGAAGGAATGGAGGTAGACAACTTGTAGCCTGACCTTTCTAGGGAAACAGAAACAATGGAAGACATAAGTGACACACATCATATGGAAGAAGAACCAAAAAGCATAGACATTGGGGATTTGGATATTCTTGGTCTAGAGCAGGCTTGCAAAAAAAAAATTATGATAAAATCCCAGAGTGATAGTTGGAGAATCTGGAAGTAATTCTCTCCAGAGCTCAAAGGCAAAAATCCATAGGTATTCAAACTGGAGGTCTGTGGGATGGGAAAAGCATAATCAAAGATAACAAAAAGAGAGGGAGGAAAATAGGTCTTCAACACACCATCTACATTGGGTTAATGCTAGTAGAGTGAGGCAGGTACTCCAAGCTCACAAAGTATTACAACTCTCTCTCCAACCTTCCATCATGAAGGTAATCTCATGGAGAATTAGGGGGCTCAATATCCCTAGGAAATGCAGACTGACTAAGAACATGATAAAGCAAGAGGAACCCAAAGTTCTCTTTCTATAGGAAACTAAATGCAACACCATCTCTCTAGATCGAATTGCTGCAAAATTCTGGCCGGGTAGTATAGCAGCAGCATTAGATGCTTCTGGCGCCTCAGGAGGCTTGGCAATCATCTGGGATGCACGCACCATCGAGCTCAACAACATTAATTCTAATAAGCATTTCCTTCAAGCTACTTTCCACATTACAGGCACCAGTATACATGGTAACATAACCAATGTATATGTTCCCCAGGAAGCTACGCATAAGGTACAACTTCTGAATACCCTTTCCTCAATCAATACTCATAGGTCTCATCCACTCTAGATCACTGGGGTGACTTCAACATGATAATCAAGATGGAAGAAAAGTGAGGAGGAAGAAATAAGCTGGACAAGGAAAGTAACAATCTAAAAGAGTACATTCAAATCAATTGGCTTATGACATGCCATTCAACAATGGTCTTTTACCTAGAATAACAAAAGAGCTGGTTCATACCAAACTGCGTCTCGCCTGGAAAGATTCCTAATCTTTGACAATGCAATCCACTTAGGGGGAGACCTTTCAGCTTCAATCCTGCCGCTGATAGGCTTAGAACATTGGGCAATTTCTCTCCAATGGTCTTGACCAGGCAATGCTACCCGAAGGCCATTTCTCTTTGAGTCTTTTTGGATGACACATCCATATTTTGTCAATTTGGTAAATTCGGAATGGACCAACTTCTCTTCACCAAATGGTACAAGCACATTCAAATTTCAGTAGAAGCTTAAATACCTCAACAGTAAAATAAAACAATGGAACCATTCTTCATTCGGTAACATTTTCCAAGCTTAGACTACTCTAGATCAAGAGATGAAACAGCTGCAGCAATGGATCATCACAGAGGGAAGATCAGAGGAAATTTCAGAACGGGAAAAGTCTCTTGAAACTCAGATCTCAAAGAGGGCCAATCAAGAAGAAACACTCTGGAGGCAGAAATAGGGAATCAGGTGGCTAAAAGAAGGGGAAAAAATACAAAATATTTTCACCGTTCCACTATTCAACACCGAATGAATAACAATATTACTCACATCCAAAATGAGCAGGGCGTAAAAGTGGAAAACATGAAGAAATTGAGCTCGAACTTCTCAACTACTTTAAGCAAGCTCATCAAGAACCACAGGTGGATAGAATGCAAGCTATATGAAAAATCACAGAGAACATCCACAAACTCATCACAGAAGAGCACAACCAGCTCTTACTCAGGCCGGTCAACTTACAGGAACTGGAAACTACAATACATCAACTGAAAGAAGGCAAGGCACCGAGGCCAGATGGATTTACCTCTAGCTTTTTCCATAATTTCTGGGAACTAATTAAATTGGAAGTATGGCAGATTGTTGAGGAATCAAGAACCATGAGATGGATGCTTCCGGCTATGAATTCCACATTCATAGCCCTTATCCCAAAGGGAGCTCATTCTAACACCCCTGACAAATTTCGGCCCATTTCCCTGTGCAACGTAATCTACAAGATAGTTTCCAAAATCATAGCTTCAAGACTCAAATCGCTGCTACCACTTCTCATTTCGCCGGAGCGATTATGATATGTAGAAGGCAGGAAGATTACAGATGACATAATCCTCATTCAAAAAATCATCCACTCCCTAAAGCACTCCAAGAAATCAAGTATGCTACATAAAATTGACCTCTCAAAAGCCTTTGACAGTTTAAGTTGGATGTATATTCAAAAGACCCTATCTGCCTTTGGTTTTTCCCCAACTTGGATTCGTTGGGTCATGAGTCTCATCTCTTCCTCCTTTTCCTCAATTTTAATCCATGGTATCCCCTCATCTCCTTTCCAACCTTCCTGGAGTATTAGACAAGGGGACCCCCCTTCCCCCTTCCTCTTTGTGTTAATGGAGAAAGGTCTTGGCTGCAGTATTAAAGTTGTTGTCTTCCTAGAAACTAAGAGGCCTGTCATTTCCTAACACTCTAGCCTTCACTCATCAGCAATTTGTGGATTACAATATGCTTTTTGGTCACGCTTCAGTCCAGGAAGCTCGAAAATTCAATTCACTATTGACAGACTTTTCGGAGGCCTCTCGCGCAAATATAAATAAAGCAAAATCTCAAATCTTCTTTTTTCATACCCCTGCTATCACCCAAGCTTCTATAGCTCATATTCTTGGATTCTTAATTACTGTTCTCCCTTCCAAGTATCTTGGCACTCCTATGACTGATTCAGCTATGAAACACTCCTCTTGGAGAATGCTCTTAGAAAAACTGGAGGCTTGATTATCTTCCTAGACTCATAGGGCTCTCAATATGGCTAGTCGCCTTGTCTTAATCAAGGTGGTTCTACAATCCATGCCGCTGTATCTCTTCTCAATCCTAGCTGCACCCAAATGGGCTCTCAAAGAGATCAAACGCCTACAGAGATCCTTCTTGTGGGGCAACTCAGATAAGAAATGCAAATGGGCCCTAGTTAATTGGAACATAGTTTGTCTGCCAAAGCTTGCTGGTGGAATGGGTTTGCAGGATCCTTACCAAAGAAATATGGTCATGGGCACCTGCATCTAGTGGAAATGGCTTATTATTCCATCCACCGCTTGGGCATCCCTATGGACTACAAATTATTCCAACAGTCGACCCACCGAAGAATTAATCTAAATTTCAGATGTCAACCCAGGTTCTCTAATCTGGAATGCGGCCAAGCAACACACGCTCTTAATTTAGTAGCATAGCTTCTGGGAAGTGAAACACAACAATACAGCAAGGTTCTCAGATGACTCTTGGCAGTAGCAACCAAATCTAAAGGATCTTCTATTTACTCATCAAATCCCGGAACAGGAAATGCAAACCTATAATAATGTCAAGCACTTCTGGCTTCGTTCTACATTGCAAGGGCACATGCAATGGTGCACATAATAAGACACAGAACGGACTCAAGTCAACAGATTCTTAGTACTGAATTAGCAAAGAGAAGAATACAATACTCAGAGGAAAAGGATATTCTTAGATGGGGCTATGAAGAAAAAGGATCCTTCATGGCTAGGGAGGCCTATCACATCATCATGAAGGAACACATTATCAAGGACCCTCTCTGGAATAAAATATGGGACCCCAAGATTTGGCCGAAAGTCTCGACCTTTCTTTGGCTCTTATGTCACAGTAAAATCCTTACTTGGGACAATCTCAGGAAGAGGAGCTTCTAAGGCCCCTCCATCTATCCCAACTGCAAGCAAGAATAGGAAACCACTCAACATCTTATGAACTCTTGTCCATTAGCGCACAAGCTCTGGGAAAAGGTCAACTTTGGATGCCAAAAGGATGGAAGGACACAAGGAGATATAGTTTCCACTATTTGCAACTAGGCAATGAACCCATTCAAGAGCAAGCTATTAAGCTCCTTATGGAAGCTTATACTGGGTTTTCTCATGTGGACACTATGGAAGGAGAGAAACCGGCGAATCTTCAAGGACCAATCTATGCCCTTGGAATCTCTATGGAATACAGTTTGTCAAAATATCAGGGAATCACTACTTCTTCAAACATGGTCCGAGGAAGACTTTCCCTCTCTCTCGTTGGAATGAACCATATGGACAAATTGGAATCTGCAGTGGAACCAAGAAATGATAATCAACAGAAAAACTCAAGCAAGAAGCAGGACACCGGATAAGTGGATTCCTCCTCCCTATCACATGTTCTAGCTAAACTTTGATGGAGCCTTGAGAGGAACTCCAGGAAAGGTTGGATTTGGAGGAATATTCAGAGATCATAAGGGAACTCCTATCCTAACCTACTTAGTCTCAACTGCATGGGACACCAACAACTTGGCAGAGTTAGAAGGATTATGGCAGGGACTCATTATAGCCCAAAAAAAAGGTATATTCCCACTTGTTATAGAGGGATATTTGCAAATTCTTATAAATATGGTCACTAAAATGCTGCAAGGAACATCCTCAACTAAGGTAAGCAACAGTTGGAGAATGGAGAGTCGACTAAAACTTATCAAAATCTTGCTCTCCTCCCATAAAGCGATCAATCTCAAGCACATACGCCGGGAGGGAAACAAAGTAGCTGACCTATTAGCAAATATAGGAGTGGAAAGCGGAACAGATCTCCATACAAGTGCACTCTCTACTCTAGTAATTGAACAACGGATGCTAGAATATCAAGAATTGTTAAAGAATGAAATGGCTCAGGAGGAAGAAGCACACCTGGAGGCAGGTGATCTCCGAGAACATTAATGGCCACCCAGCAGACCGCCGACGATCGTAGAATGGGGAGACCAAAGGGAAAGGCCTTTACATATAGCAATATGCGATTGCAATTAGAGCGCTTCGCAATATCGCATCGACAGAAACCAAGGGGCAGAGCCTTTACATATAGCAATATACGATTCTGATTAGATCCCATCACAATATCGCATCAGTGGAAACCAAGGGGTGGAGCTTTCACATATAGCAATATGCAATTGCAATCATATCGCATCGGCAGAAACCAAGGGGCGAACCCTTTACTTATAGAAATATGCAATTGTGATCAGATTGCATCGCAATATCGCATCGGCGGAAACCAGGGGGCGGAGACTTTACACCTCCATATGTGCGATGCGATGATGTGAACCTGACGGTATACTAAATATTATTTGATAATATTTGTTTTTGTTGTTTGTATGATTGACCAGTTGGTTTGTCGTTTTGTTGTCGCTTCTGGCGGTTGTATGTTGAATCTTTTTCATGGTTTAGCTTCAAAACATGGATCCGAGTCCTATGTATGGGTTTCCTTTGGTGACAGTCCCGAGATTTATGATTGGTCTTTTTGCCATGTCAAACTAGTTTCCCCAATCTGGGGTAGTTTAGACCTTCTTGATGAACTCTAGCAACAACGATTGAGGCGGGGCCTCGGTGTAATTATATTTTTGTTTTTATTAATAGAATTAGCCTTACATAGAAAAAAAAAATATTATCTAGGAGAAATTTCAAAACATGAATTTTACTAACTCTATCATGATAAGTATGTGGAAAAAATAATACTTTTTGAGTTGTTCATTAAGAAATAGTCAAATATATTATTTGTCAAAAGTTTAAATCCAATATAGTATCATTTTTGTATTATTTAACTCATATTTATTATTAATTATTAAAAAGAGATCAATTTTAAATGAGTGCAATAACAAATAAAGAACCAAAATTACAACAAAATGTTATATCTTTATTACTAGAAAATTTTCACTTGCCCCTTTAAGGGAGAACTTTCAATAGAGAAAACCTACAACTACAAGTAGCTTCACAAACCTTATTTTAGATTTCTTAGATCCTCATATTTAGAGAGAGAAATCTATAATTTATATAGGTAAGAATTGCTATAAATATTAAATTTAAACTGCTTGAAAATCCCATATATTTAGTAATAATTTATTTTTTCTATAAAAATATAATCTTTTTAAGATATATTAAATCTAAATGAATTATAAAAATTCTAATTTAAGCTTTTCATATTTAATAATACACTCAATTTTTATAAACCAATATTGAATTGTTAAATTTTATTTTTTATTATTTTTTTAATTAGTATTTTATATTAAAATTGAATGAGTTACGCATGTTCATCTTAATAAGAACTAAATAAATTATTTTTACCTTTAATTATTTTTCCTTGTGTGTATTGAAATATTTTACTAATTAAGTTATATTGAATGAATAAACTATCTAAGAAATAGGAAAATATTTATTGTAATCTATAATCATAGTTTCAACAATACAAGAAACTGTAATTTATAAAAATATCTTTCATTTTTTTAAACTAAGTGGTTTTGCATGGAATTTCACATATAAAAGTTTGATATAAGTTCACCAAAACATAATCTATAATAAATATTATTTCATAAAAATAAACATCATGATGATAACCATATAACAAACATAAACACCATAGAAGATATACATTTGAATTCACTACCATCATCTAATTATATACATCTGTAACACATATAAACGTCATTAGATATCACACTAATCTAGTAATCTAACAGGGCATCATCATCGTGATCACATCTAACAAAACACCAACATCTAATCTAGCATCATCATCAGACACATCCTTAAATTAATATACATCTCATGTCAATAACTTCTAACACATAAAAATTTATATGCAAGCACATCAAATGAACATATCTAAAATGACCTGACAGTATACACATCAATGCCAGCATATAAATTAAGTAGATAAACATGGAATATATATATATAGATAAACAAGTCAAATAAATATATGATCAATTCAAATAAATACAATGAAATATATGATCCAACAAATGTAGTACTACCAGCCTCATTTATAGTCGACGACAATGGATGGTCAGCTACTACCTCGACGTCTGTCAAAATATGAGGTGGAGGAGGAGATAATAGTTGGTCTAAAACATAAGATGTTGGGTGGTCAACTACACCCTCAACACGGTCCGGTGAAGTGTGATGTGGAGGAGGAGGTGGTTGGTATGGTCTCTCAAGAGAAGCATAAGGCAGATCCTCTAGCTCTGGCACCTCATCATCGGGTGATTAAGGAGGTGTTCTACTTGATCGATCATTGACACCCTCATGGCCATGATTCGATGGGGTTGTACTACTAGAAGCATCATGATCACCACCGTCATAATCATGATCATGATCACCACTCTCATCATCTTGATCATGATCACTAACCTCATCATCATGATCACCACCCCCATTTGACGTATTTGTCGATGCATGCCCTTCATCCCTAATCATTGTGAGTAGCCTACTCGATATGATGATATGACACATAAGAGACACCACACGAAATTAACAATCCCTATAGAGATCCATGAACCTCGAATCCATGTTGATACTTTGAGCCCTCATAGGGAGGAATCCCTCTTCAACCAAAATTCATCTTTCATAGTAGTCCATTTGAAATCACAGACTAGCCCTACAACCATAGATGCCCACACCACCTTAAGGATGTGCCTCACCCTCTTTAGTCTTTCCCATCTCCTCATATCCTCTATTTGGTGGGGGACGAGGCATGGCCCCATCGAATGTGTCGATGTCTACAAAATATATAGTACAACAATAATTAGACAATTTCATTAAATAATTTAGTATACAAGTTAAATAATGTGCTACTATAAATTTTATTCTAATTAATTAAAACAATAAAATGAAAATAGATTAATTTAATGAAAACACTAATATTATCTCTATCATCTAGAATCTCATTTGGAGTGAAGAGGATGTTGAGACACTATCTTCAATTAATCCTTGTGTATAGAAATGCCAATGCAATCAATGCATGGTCATCATCACTATTGAGTAGTGTTAGTACCTCGATGAAAATCCTATCCGGATGCTTTGGAAGGCCCCCCTTGGGCATCATCTGCACCCACATGTGCATCTGTACCTTATTGATTATCTTAAGAGGGCAATGATAAAATGTGGGCCTCATCTCTTGAAACCTCTCAAAAAATAAAAATAAAATATATGAAGTGAAGGGGAAGGTCACCCTCCCATGTCTAAACCTATGACATCTATCTAAAGCCATACAAAAATGCTTAAAGAAATTGCAGACCATCTAATACACTATGGCGCTTGAATCAAAGAATCAACATAATACAGAAAAGGGAAACTAATGTTCTTCCCATCACTAAAGTGTGAAGTGGTAGTGACTAATAATGAGAGGGACCTAACCTCATGTGAAACTAAAGACAAAATTAGTATTTTCTACCACATACTTGAAAATCTACTGGACAGACCACATGAGGCCCGACATATCTTTCAATGTATGCAAGCTGACTCTCAACTACAAGTTGCAACACCATGGGGGACATCAGTGAATTCGGTAAAATCCTCCCCTCTTGTGGATAGGCGAGTGATAAAGTGTATGTACTCCTTAGAGGGCCTATATCACACCCTAGGATGAACGTGGAAGCACTACTCTTGGGCAATCCATTGGCAGAATTAGATGCACTAATAAGATGATGTGTGCCTTCAAGGATATAGCCTCCTCATAGTACTTAAGGAGGCTTACATTCCTTAAGAGTACTTGAGTCGATACAGTAAAAGGGTGATGGTATAAAACTCTCTCCCTCTCTCTGGCCTCCAATGGTTAGACCATATTTCCTAGGTCTGCCATTTGCTCCTACTCCTATTGTTACTCCCTCTATTGAAATTTCTACTACATCATTGACATATAAAATACATCAGCCCCATACATAAAATACATTTTTTTATCAAATGAAAAATGCATTGATAAATATGGAAACATAAATTTTAATTAAAAAAAACTCATCGGTGTGCCCAAAACATAATCATGCATTGTCTCTAATGCGTTATCAAACAAACCGATAGCAGCATAAGTGTGCACATATGTATGATGCACCATTGTTGGTTAACAAATTTAAACTTTCAATTTGGTGTGTCACGCTTATGCACCATTGCGTACGTATAAGGATTCAAGGAGTTGATGGAACATCACCACAGAAACTGTAATTAATCTAGGTATTTGGAGTTATAAGGTTGGCCGGGCACATATCATGTTTCGGGCCTGTGCTTTTTGGCAGCTATCTGCAATTGGGTATATTGGGATCTGGACATATTCTGTGTACTAGTATAAAATATTTAGGTCATCAAATACAGTCAGTTATAGCTACATTTTTAAATATTATTTTTGTAGTGTATTTGGTAAATATAAACATACCAGGCGTAACTCAAAAATTTTAAGCACCGACCTACAATTTATAGCTTTCCTAGCACATTTTCATAAAAAAATGCATTGAAACAATTGCGGTGTATTAAGTTTACACACGAAAATATGGTGCACCCTATAAATTTATAGGGTGCATCACTATCAATGTGAGCTAAATATATCAGGTGTACCACACAGGGAATTTTTCTCTTTTAAAAAACAATGGAAATTTTAAACTAATTTGCAATCATAATACACCAAAAGATTAAATTAGAGAGAAACATAGACATTTCCTAGAATATTTCTCATCGAGGAGGCATTGTGGACACATAATGGAGAAAAACAAAATTTACCACAGTTTGAAAAGTTTTGAAAGTGAGGCATTAAGTATGGTATGGAAGGATGGTGATGAAGAGAAGCACTTTTATGAGGGTGCTTGCATGAGGAAAGAGTGGCACTGTGGTTGGTAAAAATGAAATATATGACCAGGATTTTTTTTTAAGTTAACCCTCCTCTCGTGCATTACTATAAATGTAGTGGTGTGGAAGATATCCAAGAGCACTATGTTTTTTGTTAATTACAAAATCTATAATGGTGCATTCTAATACAAGTACCACAGAATTATTTTGTTTGACTATAACATCTCTCTTCTTAAAAAAATAAAAACCGCTAATTTTTGCTCCTTAGAATACACTCTGGGCATTTTAATACGTTTACAACACTAGTGTGTCATTGGAAAATAGTCACCTATTTAAATTAAAAGACTTTAGTGGTTCTCCTTCTTGGTATGCACTGGGGTACTTGATAGCATGAAGGGAACCGATGCTTCAAGTGTATATAACACAACCAGTTTTTAAAAGTTAACCTTTTTTAGTGTTATCAACTATTTAAGCACTGGTGTGTTGTCTTATTTAGCTCAACGTGCTTTTTTATTTTATAAAAATGAATTTCCCACAATGGACCATGTTTTATGTGGAACTTGTGATTCCATAGATAGTAAAGCACTAGTGCATTTATAGATTGAATGCAT
The DNA here is from genome assembly GCA_000404065.3 of Pinus taeda. Classification (NCBI taxonomy): domain Eukaryota; kingdom Viridiplantae; phylum Streptophyta; class Pinopsida; order Pinales; family Pinaceae; genus Pinus; species Pinus taeda. The sequence continues at coordinate 11,012 of APFE030442937.1, read as the reverse complement.
ACCATTGAAAAAATATCAACTAAGACATCTGCTCGCCCACCTCTACAAGTGACTCTAGTTACACACATATTTTTGGGCTATTTTTATACAAGTTTCCGTAAAAACTTCCACTAAAATGTATTTTCTTTATAGTGGGATGGGATATGCAAAGTGTGTTGTTTCCCTTAGAGAAAACAACTTGGTTGCTAGAAGGTAGACTTGTAAGTTGTGCTCTAAACCACAAGGAGGAGGAAAATGCAAGAGGATAGAAAGCCTTTGAATATTCTGTCAAACAAGGATATCTATAACTAATTTTCCCACAAGGAATCCTTCCAAAATCTTGCATGTGGGAAAATATTTGAATTCTAAAAAACCCCCCTCAAATAAATATATTTTCTATGAGTTTTGCAGCCAATGGAACCAACATCCTAGAATTTTGAATTACTGTGCTTGGGGATAGTGTAGAGGGTGAGACCAACAATTTTGTAGAGCTAAAGATACAGGTGTCATAGCCTAGAAGCCCATTCAGGAAGTTAGGGGATTGATAGGAGAGGTCAAACCAACACTTTAGGTCCATTTCCGGGAGGATTTATAGGCAGATTTTAGCTTTCTAAGCTTTGCAGTTACCACTGAAGTTGGGCTCCAAGGGGGTTGAATTTCATAATTCTAAGCCAACCAAATTCCTTCATAGGTTTTTCTTGGTTTTCTGAGAGGAGTACGTGGTTAAAATTTAAAAATTTTCTGGATGTTATTTAGGCCTGAAATACTAATTCTTATAATAGGGTGAATTATTAGTTAGTTATGGAATTGACACCATTTTGTGGGTTCGAATTTGACTTGGAGATAGGCCAAATACTTTCTGGGTTTTCTTGGGTTTTGGTTAAAGAGATTGAGGTTAAGTTTGCAGCATTTTCTGAGCATTAGAGGTTGAGCTTCTTAGAGTGCCATTTTCAGCGAGAAGTGTAGTTTTCTCAGTAGCATAGCATTCGATGAGTAGTCATTTCCAGCATTTGAGATCATTGTATTATCACCTTGGTTCTATCATGCTTGCCATTGAGGCAAGACTAGTTCATTCCTCAATACTATTGTACTTGCTCCATTGTTTAATAAAATGACTTAAGTGGTTCTTACTTCTAGAGTATTTATGAGCATTTGTTGATTTCTTAAAATTTATGTGTTGTAAATCATTTTTCGTTTGCATACCACTGTTTATTTAAGTTTGGAACATTACAAAGTGTGTTGGCCCCATTATTCTATTCAAAATTCTTTCATATTCTCTAGTCTAATACTTAAGATCTAGATCGTATGGAAAATAAAGTAACCTTCTTAACAAAGGGAGAAATGATTATTGATGGAAATGGAACTTTTTTCCCCATCCGATACATGCCTTCATGAAATTTTTATTTCAAACATATTGGATAACAATTGGTTTAGCGTGCATGCCAACGTCCATTGCAAAAATCAACTTGTCTATTGGAAGCATATGTGATGAAATTACCAGAATAATTTCATCTTTTCTTATAGAATTTGAATTGAACGGAGAATATGGATTTGAAAAATAATCTTCGGTTATAAAATTTGATTTTTATGGAATGTAAAGTTTTGAAATTTTTAAGAGTATCTCAAAAGATTTCACTTTCTAAAATTTTAAATTACTATTGAATTTAATGTACCTTATACCTTTAATGTAACTTTTATAATACAAATTATCATTTAAATAATTTAAAATAATATTTAAACCATATATATTCATACTATAAACTCATTTCCAAACTCTCATTTCCTGAATTTATGCCTCCAAAGAATAGCGTCTTAGTGGTCAGAATCATTCCAAGTAAATTTTTAATATTTTATTTCTATTTCTAAGCTACTCATAAATGGGGAATAGAGGGAACAAAATTAAAGAAAAAAATACTAAGAATGGTTCTATGGAATTATGGTGTAAATCAAATATTAACTCAATTATTGATATGATTATATAAAGAGAGAAAGAAATAGAGACATTTTAAAGGGTTTATAACTTCAAATGTAAAGGATAATTATGGCGTAAATCAAATATTAACTCAATTATTGATATGATTATATATAGAGAGAAGGAAATATAGACATTTTAAAGAAGTGATAACTTCACATGTAAAGGAGATATAGTATGTAAATTTCTATAAACTTTCTTCAACCAACATACTTTCCATAAACTTTAACAACCCTATTATTATTTAGAGATGGATACCTTATCACATAAACAATAAAATCTCAAATATTAACTCTATTTCAAGAATTAATTTAATACCTCAAAGGCTAATTTAATCTCTTACATAATTTTAACTTTAAAATTATATTATTATTACTAATACACATCATATTTAAATTAAAATTGCAATTTTATATTTTGTATATTTTGAATCTTAAATTTTAAGTAAATGGAATGGAGCAGTATTATAATTTAATACAATCAACTTATCTAATTAAAGCATTTACACTTAAAAATCAATTAAAATAAATTCATAGTTATAAAATTGGAAAAGAAAATAAAATATTAAAACACGAGTTTAATAGAATTTAAACAATAATCTAAAATGAATTTAGATTTGATTTAATTAGTATTTGCCCTAAGTAAGAGTATCTGATCTATTTTCACTAAAAAAGGTTTTTATAAAGGATTTGATCTTCTAGATACTTGGTATGTTAAAATTAAATTTAATCTAAACTTAATTATATTATTATAATTATATTTTATAATTATTAATTTTTTTGTTTTCTATTAATTTTTTATACTTTGTTTTTTTTAACTTTTATGTAATTTGACACATGATTTTTTAAATAACTAGGAGAATTAGTAATACACACCTGCACAACCACACAGATGGTGTTAAATTCGATGGCCAACAAACTGTACTCGTGCAATTTCACAACAGTGTTTTATTCATAGTTATAATTATTAATTTGTGAAGTTAATTTATTTTTTAGTGATTAATTTTAATCTTATTTTATTAAAAGTTATTATGTTTCTAAATTAACTTATACTTATAATTATTAATTTTTAAAATTATTAATTTTATTCTTATTTTATTAAAATTATGATTTCTCTAAATCAACTTATGCTAAGAATAGTGTACCCCAATCTCAATACAAAACCCTTGTGATTTTAACGTAAGTATTGCTCTCAAAGCATAACCTGTTAGTAATACCAAAGCTCGTATTATATAACAGATAATTTTTTTAATTAATTTATTTATATATTTTAATATAATTTCATTAATCAAAATATATTATAATTATAATTATTACACCCACATCCAGTGATAAAAACACAATAGTGAATTACATTCCAATATCTTGACTATAACAAAAATAAATATATAAATATAGCTTCAAAATATATCGATCAAATTTTATTTTAAAATTTAAAATAATTAGGTCAAGGCATCTCTCACCGTCTACATTTTCATGTGTGTAAAAAGTTCATTGAATGGTCAATGGCACTTCAAAGATTTATATTTGGATAATTCTATTGACGTGAAAGCCTTTTTACACGTTCACATTTGTTATAATGCGATGAAAACTTCCCAATCTTTAACGTTTTTAACCTTCAAATCTTTAACGCTTTAACGTTCAAATCTTTTACGCTGACTTCTTGATTAAAGCGAAATGAAGTTTTACTTTCGTTCTGGTAAACTATATATACCCTCCTCCTTTTCAAGCGATTCATAATTTCCCGCGACACCCTTGACAATTGTTAAGCTATACATATTTTCTCCACGGCAACCTGCAAATCATTAAACAGGAAGAACGCCATGGTAACACAAATACTGCATTATGTTAGATTTAATTTATGGGTTTTCCTAATTACTTTAAACCATAGTTACCAAATTCGCCCGTACTGCCGAAAAAAATTCGAAAATTCGTTGGTTCGGTTCGATTTGCGAATTAATTCGAAAGTTTGAGTTCGATTCGGTGCATGAGGAACATTGGTACGGCTAAAAGTTTTCCACGCGGAGACAACGTTGGTCGACTCAATCAGAAGCAGTGGGCACTCGGTGAACGTGGAGACATTCGCAGTATGCACGCAACATCGAGATGTAAGAGACGTGGGGAGATTTGCGTGTGTGGGGCACAAAACGATGCGATATAAAAATACATCTTTTTCTTTAATTTTATCAAATCAAGAAAGATTCGAACTCGTATTATCAAACAGTCGAGTCATGCTGGTCTGGTATTCGTTGGATTTACACATTTGATGGAATTTTTCTTGATTTGATGGAAAGTCAAGGAATTATCTTTAACATTGCTTTTGAGAAAAGAAAACATTATACTGTTAAGCAATGTTAAAGGTAATTTCTTGACTTTCCCATTTTCCTCGAGGGGCAGAGATTTTTAATCAGTGAACGTAATATTTCAAAAATAAGGTAATTTACAAAACTTTCGAAAGTTTTAAATATTATATTTTTTAAATAAATATTAATTATAAAAAGATTTTAGATCGGATTTGAAAGTAGCAGGGAATTTTGAATTTTAAAACGGAGATAGATTTTGGATTTAAGACAAGTGTGGTTGTAGTTTTGGTAGGTAAAGGATAATTTTAAAATTGTTTATATTGATTAAAAATTATTAAAAATTATTTAAATTTCAAAATGAATGGGAAGAAAATGACAAGACTTTATTATTATAAGAAAAATAATATGTATATATCTAAATGCTTAAGATATATACTCTCGAATTTTTTCCGAATTGAAATTTTTCCATCCGAATTTTTATTGTATCGTATCGAATTCGAATCCGAATTCGAATTCGAACTTGGTAACTATGCTTTAAACCCTAACCAAGTTCTACTCCTTCGTAAGAAATTGAAAATAATGCACAGGGGACTATGTTTCTAGGCATATCTAAGGCTTCTAAGCAACGAAATGACAGGAACATAGAACTGGATTTGAATTCAAACAAAAAACTGGAAACTTAAACGGGAAGGGTAGTCTGTCAAATTCGATATAATTTTTATTTTGTGGATTAATGTGTTTGAAATGCTCGATTTCTTAGCAAACATTCGCTCAATGTTAGTTGTTTCGATTCACTGGTGTTCAGAAACGTTTACTTAAGCATAAACTTAGGTTCTTTGTTGTGGATCACTTACACCATTGTTTCCATTTTGACTAAAAAACTGTACATTGGGCTCACCTCCACAACATTTAACGATGACACTATATCTATCATTGAAAGTTCCATATGCATACATCAGCAATTCACTGTTCTCTAGTTTTCAATTTCTCCACGAAACGCTAAAACTGTATTGTTTTCATGCAATTGTAGTTCCAGCTGTTCTTTCAAACAATACATGTTTACAGTTTGAATTCCCCATTTTTTCTAAATCATACATCAAAATCTTTATTCGCAATTTATTTTGGATTCAATTTAGTTTCACCTTGTGTACATTTACGGTAACTAGTTTAACCGTTGCCTAGCGTTTCACGCATTGATGTTAATCGATTTGACTATCTTATGAGATTTCAAAAAAAAAAAAGAAGGGGTTTTAATTTGCCATGAAAAGTGACCATTTACATTAGGGTTTATATGTGTCAATTCTGCAAGCTTTGAATGTGTATGGCAAAATATCACTTGTAAGCGAAAATATGGTAGAGTAATTGTGAGTAATTGTAAGTGATTGTAATTTAGGTTATAATAATTATAATTACTATAATTACTATATATATCATGCTATATTTAGGCTAATTATTAGGATTTAGATATTATTTAAAATTGGTATTAACACCAATTAAAGGGTATAATACTGAATCCTAAATTGATCAACAATAATGCTAATTATGGCATAAAAATTTGTATTAACCTTAATTACTGATATAATACCAAATTCGGATTTTATCACAATAATACTAATTATGGCATAAAATTTGTATTAACGTTAATTATTGATATAATACTAAATTCGGATTTTATCACAATGATGCTAATCATGGCAACCATAAAATTATTTAGTATTCTCTAAATAAATTATTTAGTATTCTCTAAGCATTTCTGAAAGGTAGTCATTGTAGAAATTGCTAAAGTTTTACTAATTTTGGAATCTAACTAAAGGCGTTTTTAAGTATACATGTGTTGTTTTCGCATGAGTCAAGCATTGATGTTCGCAAACGAACTGCTCTCTGTAAGACGATTGCAAGGATGACTCATGACAAGTTGAAATGACGTGTTGGCAATGGACATGGGTGTTAGCTTTCCCAAAGGAGGGTTGGCGCCTGCTAAGTTGTTTGGTGCATAAGGGTAGTGTATAAAAAAAAATAAGTTGCAACACACATGGACTGGCCTGGTCGTTAGTTCATGGATATGTTGGTCTGACCCAAAGGTAGATTGACAAAAAAAAAAGTTGCATGTTTGTACTTTATTCACTACACCAAAGTGCCTGAAGGTAATGATTGCACCCAAAGGTGTT